>CAKKLC010010834.1:8295-19045 GCA_918559645.1 Ceratonova shasta | reverse complement strand
TATAATAAAAAATATATATATATATATATATATATATATATATTATAATTAGTTTTTTCATAATATAAATTTTTATAAATGATTAAACTAAATTTAATTTAAAAAAAAATACAAACATTTTTAGTTCAAAAAATTTAATAATGTTTCTAATTATTCTTATAATGAATAATAAGTTTTTTAATTTATTTTATAAAATAAAATTTATTAATTAGTAATAAAATCAAATGACGGAATCTAAAAAAAAAAAATAAAATAAATAATTAAATAAAATTTAAAAAAAAAATAAATTATAATATTATAAAAAAATAATAAAAAAAATGAATTAAAATATTTTTATATTTAATTTTGAATATTACTATAATTAAACCAAATATTTCAAATAAATGATATTAAATTAACGAATAATTAGTGTTATTGGTACGAGATGAATTTATTTAGAATTTTCTAAAAAAAAATATAAATAATTATTAATTATAATTACAAATAATAAAATAATTTTAAAATTTGATTTATTATTAAAATCCTATAATTAAAATATACTAATAAAAATTAATTAATAATATGATAAAAAAAAACAAGAAGGAAATTATTTTTTTTAATATTTTTATTATTTAGAAAACATTTTTATATTTTATTATGTATAATAATTTATTCTAGCAAAATTAAAAAACAAATGATAATAAATTTTTGAATAATTAGCTTCATTGGTAAACAAAAATTTATTTCCATTTTTTTAAAAATCTGAATAATTCTTAATAATAATTTTATAGAATAATTAATTAAAATAATTTTAAAATTGAATTATTTTTCGAAATATTATAGTTAAAATTAGTAAATAAAAATAATAATATTTTTAATAATGTTAGAATTAAAATTTTGTAATAAATATTAAAGAATAAATTTTAAATTGGATTTACTTATAAAATTTAAATTAATATTTTTAAATGTTACAATTTATTTTTGGTAATAAAAATTAAATAATAAATTTCAAAATTAAATTATTTTAAAAAGTAAAAAAATTAAAATTTGTTAAAAATAAATTAAAAAATTATTTAAATTATCGTATAAAACTCATTATTATAAAAAATAAAAAAATTGATTTTTGGTATAAAGAAATAAATTATATATTATTTTTTAAAATAAAAATTAAATTGATTTTTATAAAATTTCAAATTAAAAATTAGGCAATAAAAATTTTTAAATTGAATTATTTTTAAAAATATTGCAATTAAATTTGGTTAAAAAATAGAATAATTTTATTTTATAATAATATAAATGAATTATATTTTGTTATTAAGAATTATTAAATAATCGATAATTAAAAATATAAAGGAAGAAACTTATAAATTTTTAATTTTTAGATTATTTTAGAATTTCAAATTATAATGGGAAAATACAAAAATAAAAGTTTAATTCAGTCTTTTTAAGTATCAAATATTATAATTATCCAAATTTTACAGTATATATTTAAGAATTATTATAAATTAGCTATCATTTTCCAGGCATTTAAAAAATTTCTTATCAAACAATTTTAATATTGAAACTAAATTCATAATTAGAAATACATAATAATCTTTTTAAAAAAGAATTTTATAAATGCTTATTTTATTTTTGAATGCCTTAGGTTCTTTTATATAATTTTGGTAATTTTATATTTCAAAATTGGTTCAGATTGTAAACATTTGAGATTTTTTTTAATTTAGTTATATCAAGATAAAAATTAAGATAAAAAAAGAAAAGGATGATCACTTTATAAAATAATTTTTTACGTTAAAATAATTTTATAAACTAATTTTTTAATATTATCATCTAATAAACCTGGAAGAAAATTTTAATGAATAAATTATTCAATCATTTAAATAAAAATATGTATTCATTTGATATTAATGAAATTCTTTGATTTTTTGTAAAAAAGAATTTGATTACATGAAGATCAGGTATAAATTTATTTATATATTTATATAATTATTAAAGATTTGATTTAAATATTATAAATAATTAGTTTTAAACAATAAATATACAAAAGCATTAAATTAAATATTTAAAAAAAATGAATTTTAATTATATCTTTATATAAAATATGAGGATTTAAAAATTTTACTAAAAAAAGAATTATTTACCACTCATTATTTTATATGTGAATTTAATATAATATTAATTAATACATTATATACAATAAAAAATATTTTATTTCTATCGACTTTTTCAAAAATATTTTTCAAATAATTAAATTTAAATAAATTTTAAAATATTATTTTATTTAAATTAAAAATTTATTATTTATTATTTTTAATAATTGTGTTAAAATTATTTTAGATCTAATTAACTTTCAATTAGACGTTATTTTGACCATAATATGTCAAAAGGATGTTATATAATGTGTTACTCGTATATTTGTAATGAGGTTAATAAATTATAATTACTTTTATATTGAATATTTTCAATGTCATTGATAACTAAAAATTAAAATTTATGGATTAATGAACAAAATTTATATATATATATATATAATATCTACAAGATAAATAAAAGTAGCTTAATCCAGCTATAAAATCATATATAATTAGGTAATTACTAATTAATTGTGTCATAAATATATAACTAGAAATAAATATTTTATTCTATACATCTAATAGATAATTAATTATTATTTTTTAGTTTACAAAATAAAAATGATTGTAAGTTGTATTTAATTATTTTGGTTGATGATTGAATATATTGATTTATTAAAAGTTATTTATGGAAATATTTTATTATTCTATTGGAATTTATATTATAATTATTATTTTAAAATATCAAGAATCCAAATATATTTATATATTTTTTACATTATTATATATAAGTAATTATTGAATTTAATATTCAATAAATTGTATTTGTAAGTTAGTTGATTAATAATTCAAATTTTATAATAATTGACAGTAAAATTATGAATATTTTTTCTTAAAAATATATAATTTTTTAATTTTACATATTTCCCTTGTTAGTTATAAATTTATTTAAATTTGCATAGTTTTAAAAAGTAATTTTTATATGAATTATAGTTACATTTCATTTTATAAAAAAACATTGTTTATCTATATCATTCATTTAATGAATTATAAGAGAAATCAATATTCATATCTATTTTATTAAATGGTATTTTTAAATAATGGAAATAAAATTGATATAATCAAAATAAATGATAATGACTTTTAAAATATTTTTAAAAATGATTTTATTTTGTAAAAAAAAATTTCATATTAAATTAAAAAAAATTTTTGATTGATTAATTAAAATAAATTATTTAAATTTAGTTTGTATTTTCAATTTTAGTCGTCATGTCTTTAAAAAATTGTTTATAATTGATGAACTAAAAAATTTATTTATATTTGATTTGAAATAAATTTGTATATTAGAAGCATTATATAATTAAATATCTTCGAATATAGAAATTCAAAAAGTACACTTATTTTAACCTAATTAAATATGATAATACTATACATACATATATGTAAAAAACTAATTAGGATTAAATATTAATTAATTTGGTAAATGATATTAAAATGGAATAATTATAATTTGAAATTATGTATAAATATTATTAAAGATTAGCTAAAATTAAGTACCATTATTAAAAATTTATTACTCATAGTATAGTTTAGAAAAATTCGAATCGATATAAATTAATAAGAGTCATTTTATGTCTAAGAAAAGAATAATATTATAACTATAATATGTATTTGTATTTTGAAATATCAAAGCCAAAAGTATTAATTATTTTTAACACAAGTTGAAATTAAATTTTAAATAAAACATTTCTTAATGAGAGCTTTAAATTATTTATAAACTGGTATTCAATGTGGAACAGGAAAATTATTTGAAAGCTATTTTCTTATTCAGATTTATTTTAATAAAATAAATATTGGATTTATTCTTCTATAAAATTTTATAATGAAGCATTCAAATAACAACATAAAGATTATATTTTATTACATAATGATCTTAAAACTATGTTCATATTATTATTATAAATAATTGTTATATATTGTAATAATCTATGATTAATAAATCAATGTTGTAAATTATTATATAATATCGTTTTCCGTTCATTCAATCTTTAATGGTGTATTGACTAGTTTAAAATTAAAAAAAAATTTACCTCAATATAAAAGTTAGTTATTATATACCAAGGGGCGGGGATAAAAATATTAAAAAAAAATTAATTCATAAAAAATTAAAAATAAATATTCTATAATAAATATAAATAAATCTAGAAAATTTATAAATTAAAACTTAGTATCAACAATTTTTAGTATTAATTAATTAACCTCTTTAGACCGGATAATATAAATTATAATTGAAATTTATTTACGATACCCTGGATAGTTTCATTACATTCAACAATTCTTGAATTAAAAACAAGACTCTTATTATTTCTGGACCTTGTGTACGAATCTTTAACATAAGAAACATTTACGTTAGTGGTTAAAAATTCTCTCAGATTACGCCAGTGTCTTTCAATGGTATTGGTATGTATGAAAGAGTTTTCTGTATCTACAAAATTAAAGCTATGGTTTATTCTATAGTACATAAATCAGAAAGAACCAACACAATTATATCATCTCTATACATATTTTATAATGGTAGTTCGTGGTGCTAGCTCCCTGAAAAATATTACTGTTTAATCTTGTTGAATTCATGTTTGCAACAGGAACTAAAAACATTTTTTTTTGAGTCTACTTATACCTCCAACCACCCAATATTTTTTGTATACCATTCTTCTTTTGATACGCCGTTTGTTGGTAAATATATGAACTTCATCAAATTTTACAAAATCACCTTCTTTTCTAATCTGGAGATTAACATTTTGCTCTGTTTTATGGATAACACATTCTTTGAATTTTTCGAACCAAAACATCACTATCACTTGTATTACATCACATTCTTAAGCACTCGCTTCAATGGGTATGCATGTAGCAAAACACCAGATGAGTTTTAAAACTTTGTTTATACAAATGCGGCTGTCACTAAATATTGTCTGAGCGTACATGTCGCTGGGATTTCTACAATATATATTAAACATCTTTATCGTTTGTTTACGCCATTCCTGATTTTTCCGCTTACGATGAACAGTTTATATCCACATCTCAAACAACGTAAACCGGTTATCTTTACAAAACCCAATGACCATGCAAATTTAAATGCATCTGATTAAGTTTTAGTCAACTATCCATGTCTTAAGAGATTCATTTTTAGGGTTGTGTGATTATTGATAATTATATTAAAAGATAAATTTTTTTTTATTTAATTGTCCACGTTACCCCTCCTTCTACCCTCATTGTTATATAATAATTAAATATTTTTTATAAACTAGTATGACTTCTTAAAAACACTCATATTTGAATTTTTTCCAAAATCTATATTTTCAATATTAAATATTATTTTTAAACATAAACACATACTGAATTTATAATATGCTTAAAATTTTCAAATTTATTATTTATATATTTTATTTAAGATATAACAAGATATTTCCCTATCCGATAAATAATAATTAAAATATTAAAAGTATATCATTGTATTTAAATTTAAATTCAAATAAGAAATATATAATGAAAATTCAGATTTTCTATTTACAAATCGTAAATTTACTTTTACTATGAGGTTATAATTGTAATAATGTTTTTTATCAAACAAATAAAAGTTTATTTTTAAAAAATAATTTTTTTTAATGGATTTTTAATAAAATATTTTTAAAAAACATAGAGGCAATTAGGATATTAAAAATTAAATATTCATTTTTGGTTTCTTTGTAAGTAGAAATTATCTTAAAAAATTTATTTGAGTAAATTTTTGACTCGGGAATTCATTAATATTTTGAAATTATATTATTTTATTTATTTTTTAACAAAAATTTAGAATTTCATTTTGTAAGGATTTATTTTATTAAATATAATGTTATTTTATAAAGTTTAATAAAAAAAACAAAAAAAATTGGTTTCAATTTCTTTCTAGCTAGACTAATTAAGATACACGGTTTGATAATTTATATTAGTAAATTTCAATAATAAATCAACAATACATAAATAAATTTTATTTTAAAAAGTGTTTTTATTATGAATAATTATATATAGTTTGATTTAAAATTTTAATTGAAAAGATAAATGTTTTAAACGAAACATATTTTTATAAATATATTTATCTATGGGAAGTAAATTTTTAATAAGAGATAGTTAATGCAATTTCTATATTTATATATTCCAAATATTTAAATATAAAATTAAGTAATTATTTATAAAAAATTACAATTTAAAAATTTTTAAATATAATTAATAAATAAATAAAAAAAATATTTATCATCTTATTTTTTATTTGTTTATTTTAATTAAATAACCAATATCAAAATAACAAGTAATTTTTTAAAAATTTATAACATTTTGGTGTTAAATTTATCAATTTTATCATTAAAAATAATTATTATAAATCAAATCTAAATTTATATATTGATGCGTCAACTAAACTCTTAATTCACTTTATATTGAAAGAAACATTTTATTTTTACCATAAAAGTCAGAATAACACAAAAATAAATAACTTTTTAATGAAAAAATACCACAAAACTAATTAAATAGTTTTATAATGAGTAACTTTTTTGGTGGAATTCAGACAAACAGCAGTATTTAAATCTATAATTACTTTTTTATAAATTTTGTTTAATTTAAGTAAATTATTTTATTTTTCTAATAAGTAAAAAATTAAAAGGTTTTTAAATTTGTACTTATTAATTATGTAGAACAACAATCAATTAGAATTTTATATTAGAACTCGATGAATGTATCTTAATATAACATTAAGTTTTTAAATCAAAAACAGTCAAACAATTTCATCTATTTATAATCAGATATCATTATTTATAACAGTTTTTTGTATTTATTAATGATTTTTATTGTAATAATTTATATATATAAAATAAATTATCGTACCTTAGTTACATTAATCATGTATATAATACTTAAATATACAAAAAAAAATTAATTTTCATTAAAAATTTTATTTTATTATAAAAATAAATAATCTCGTTTTATTTTAATATGGTAATTATTCAACTAACAGTTTTAAGCAATTTCATCATTTGCATGACGTATCGATTACTTTTATATAAAAATAATCTTACATTTTTAAATAAAAACTAAAGATATTTAATAATCATAAACAATTACCACGTATCAATTCATTATTATTTTTTTCAATTTTTCTTAATATTCAGACAACCAAATAATATTTGTCTTTTATTAATTTAATTAACTTTTTATATTAAAACAATAAAAGTGATTTAAATAAAAAAAAATATATTTACATATATATATATATATTTATATTGATTAATAACGATAATTTTCTAGAAAAGATATCAATATATAAAAAAATATAGATTTTGCAGTATAATATTGTAATTTCATAGTATCCATTATATCTAAAACATAGTAAAAAATTATTATATAAACCTAATATTTTGTTTATTTTGAATAACATGAATTTAATTCTTTAAATTCTAATCACTTATAAAATATATATTTTTATTTTCCCTATAAAATTATTTGGATATTTGTGATTATATGTGTGTGTATTAAAAACTAAATAATAAGATTCTTGTTTAAGTCTCTAGAAGATTTATTTCTTTATTACAGAATTAAATATAATTTAATAATTAAAAATATTATTTTTTAATTTAGTCATTATAAAATATTACATAATTGTTAATATTTAGTTATTTAATTATGGAAGAATATATTAATTTGATATATATTATCAAATTATATTAAATTAATTTATGATCACGTTATTACCTTATTATTAAACTATTTGTATATATTAGAATTCATAATTTACTTATCTAGGAAAAAAGAATAAATTTTAAAGAAAAAGATTTAATACCATGTAAAATCCCATCTATATATTATTTTTTATAAATTACTCATACCCACTTATGTAAAATAGTTTTTGAATATAAATATCATTTTTTTAAAAATAAATCAGAGAATTATTTACTACTAATAATTATTTTTTATTTTAGATCAGGAAATAATTCATCAATCCTTGAATGATCTTTTTCTAAAATTATTTTTATTTCAGTGTTTGATAATTATTTTAGTAAACCATTTGATAATAGTTATTATATAAAGTTTATTTTCTTTATCATTAAGGACCTTTTATATTTAGTAAAATGTTATTTGATTAATTATAATTTATTTTTATTAATCTATAAATCAACTTATGTGTATAGAAAGAAAATAGTACAAGATTTATTAAAAAATATTGGTAAATTATGTTTGGAAATAAATAATTAAACTTTGGGAATCAAATAATAAATATCCTTGATGAAATTTGGCGAATTTATGTAATATAATCATAAACATCATTAGTTTCAATAATTTTAAATTATTCATCGATTTTTCATGTAACAAGGCTGCTTATATTGTACAAAAAGTAAATACTTGTATAATGCATCAAATTTTTTAATGATTATTTGAATCTGTATATAACATTGTAAAAGCTTGATCCTTTATATGACTCATCTGAAAGTTTGAAGAAGTATAAAACTAAAAATATTAACTTTGGAATATATTATATTATATTTTAGGTTTTTTTTAATATTCCTAACCGCATATTTATGCGTAAAATAAGATTTTTGAAATATAATGAAATATATGAACTAAAATATTACTCAATATTTCTATATTGTTTGTTCCAGTTTTTAAATAATTATATATTTGAAGTAAACTATTTATTAAAATTTATTTATTAGGCTTTGAACATTCCATATTAATATTTTCTGTAACTTTTATAATGCAAATTTAGCTATTATAATTTTAAAATTCAAAAGTATGCGAAAAACTACGGAAAATAGCTAGAAACTTGATTAATTTTTGGATGGAAAAGTTTGGGTAAATTTTTATTAGATTTCTTTATAAAAGATAATTTAATTTCATCAGTTGATAAAAAGTCATTGTGTTTATTATTCGTTATAATTTTAAATATTTGAGTTGTCAATTTTCTTTAAAGAAATATAAAAGAATATTTTTAAAGGAGATAAAAAATTATTTTATATGTTACTTAACCATTAAATTTTTTTTTTTTATTTATTATATTTATATTTTATTATTTAATATTTTTTCCCTTAATATAAAAATTAAAATGTTTTGAATGTTCACCTATCTGAAAAATAAATTGATAATTAAATTATATAATAAATTTCATTTTATTAATTTTGGAAAAATTTTATGACATAAATGTATTTTAATAAATATATTCATTTAATTAAAAATTAAATATCCCATTTTCAATTATTTATTAGAAATACATTTTTTCTATTTAAATAATATTTGATTATTGGAAAAATTACAGCAATTATATTTTTCTAAATATATTTTGTAGTAGTTCTTTGTTATTTTTCAATTTTACAACTAAATTAAAAAAATTGAAAAAGAAAAACCTATATTTTGGTGTTATTTTTAATTTTGCTTTCGAATGTTTATCAAGAATTCGCAAAGTAGTTTTTTTTTCTATATATAAAAATTTTTGTAAATCAAATTTATATTTAGTTAAATCTACAATTATTTTGTTTTCACATGATTAATTTAATTTATATTAATTAAATAAAACCTTTTTTATGTCAAATCATAATTTAAAATTTTTTTTCAAATAATAAAATATTTAAATTAATTCTTTAAACCATTTAATATTATTGATTTTAAAATTGTAATTATTATCATTTCTTTTAGTAAAATTTTTCTAGAAAAATATAATATAAAACTTTTTTAAATCGATTTGTTGCAATTAAATAATTTTCTTTGAGAAAACTATTTTATAAATGATTTTATAAAAATATAAACTAAAGGAATTAATTTTTTAATCCAAATCATATTAGTCACATTTTAAAACATTTATTTTAACATGAATAATTAGATTATTGGCAATTTTTATAATTTATATGTTGTTTTGACTTTTATTTAAGCTAAAATAATATTGATCTATACAAATAAACCTTGTGGTTATAGTTAATCTAAATATGTATTCATAATGTTACGAAAACTATTTAAGGATAAGAAAAAAGTGAATTAAGAAGTTTTATTTAAAAATTATATTTTATTTATAAAAATATTAAGATAATTTATATTTAAGAGTTTACTTTCAGCAATGAGTTCTTGTTAAAAGTTATAATGACTGCAAATAAAATAATTAAGTCTAATATAATATATTTGATAATTTTAACTAATAATTTATAAATTTATGTTAAATGTTCAATCTAAGTATTATGTGTTTGTTAAGAGTGATTTGAATACAAAATTACAAATTTATTTAGTATATACCTTCCAGAAAAATAAAATTTACAACAATTAAAAATGAAGTTAAATCATATATTTATTTATATTAGTTTAATCATTATTTTGATAAAACAATTTTAAAAATGAAATAGTTTTTTAATGAAATAATATTTTAAAAAAATCAGTCGGATGTAAAAAGCTATAAATTTTAAATTTAAAAACTTATTTGTAAACATGTCGGTACCCATTTTAAAAAATATATTACTGTAGTGTTATGATATGTTTTTTTATTTGTCATTTTTATTAACTATTTTAATAAATATTTTCAATGATGAAAAATAATATTTTACAAAAAAATATTAACCTATTTAATATAATATAAAATATCTTCATTGAATAAAAAGATTCTATTAAAATTCATATTTTTTTTATAATAATTGATG
>CAKKLC010010814.1:0-17383 GCA_918559645.1 Ceratonova shasta | reverse complement strand
GAAATTCCATAGCCATTTGGTGAACTTCAAGTCACACCTAACTCTTCCACAATTATTAATTTGTCTTTATCTTGATAAAGATAATCGGACAAATAACTTTCTCTAAAGGAAACTGTCTCGTCAGTGTTTCGATACTCTGCTACTAGTAAAATCCACTTTATTAAAAATTCATTTCTTTAAGGGACTTTAATATTGTCTCAGGGCTTGCCGAGACACCAAGTTAATTGCTTAGTTTTTGCCTTAACTTTCTTAGTGGAAAGATAATATCTGCTCAAATTGCTTGCAAATAAATATTTTTGACCTAGTCGCGGATTATTTTTATTCGAACAATCTTTTTTTGCCAGCCTTAATCCTGCCTGTTTTCTTAAAATATCTTAAAACGGAGAAATTCGTATTGACATTTAAGTCAAGTTCCAGAGAAATCTGTAGCAGACCTTATCTATTCTGGTATTTTTATAATAATAGCCTTGCGCACAGACTTTTCCAGCAGTGGATTTATTCTCATGGTTCAAAGTTTTAATAGTTTTAATAGAAATTTATTAAAGTAACCTTTAAATTAAACTCAAAACACTGTAAGCAATTAGTGGGAGGTTGTAGCAGAATGGGTCTAAGCTACATTATTTTTTTACAAACGGAAACATCTTCGGGTAAGTCAAAATTCAGTATCGAGCCTTATGTTACCCGTACCTGATATAAAAGAACAACTATAAACCTGTAAAAAAAATAGTTTTTTTTAATTTTTCATTATCGGTTTAATTTATGTTGTAAAATATAATTTGGAGGAATTTTTAATATAACTAAATAAAAAATTTACAGTTTGACAACTTTTTTATATGAAATTTATATATAAATCATTTAAAAGTTTCTTAATTATAAAAATATGTACACAATAGACATTTATATCAACCAAGTTTATTATAAATTTTATTTATAAAATATTTTTAGAAAAAGTTAATAAAGTCTTTAATAGCTAAGAGGCCTTATACTAAAAAGTTGCTTAATATTAACTATAGGTCATTTATTTGAAAATAAATATATTTAATTTTTTAAAATATATTGTTTGAAAACATATTAGCTATATATTTTTATTATAAGATGATATTTCGAATAATATGAATCTATTTTTTCTTTATAGAAAAGATTCCATATCGTCAATTTTATTATTATTAACTCCTTCATATACAAGATATTTTAAAATATTATAGATTTCTGATAGTATTTAATCTTTTTTAAATTACTATAAGGTCATCATCCATTTATGTTTATTTCATAGGTTAGTAAAAATTCTCTTTAAAAATTTTATTGGAAAGTTAGGATCATTTGAAAGAAAAATTATGTTGAATATGTATTCCCTCGCTTACCAATATAAATTCTTTAAACCTATAAGTGTTTTGGCAATTTTATCTTTATTCTAGTCAAATTTTCCAATAGGAAAAGATCTTCTTATATCTATTTTTATAATTTCTCAATACTCAATACCATATTTTCAATATTTATTATAATAATTGTAATAAAATTAGATAAAATACCTTTAAATTTTTTTACTATACTCAAAATACGGGTTTAGATTTATAAAAAATAATAAAATTTCTATTTTCTATAAATTGTTACATGTTCTAGTTTCTTATTTCAAAAATATTGTCAAATTTGTCAAAAAAGTTAATAAAATTTTTCATTTTTTTAAATCTTATTCAAAAAATGTAACTTATAATGAAGAAACGACTCAAAGTATATGTAATTGAAATTGATCATTCAAAAATATTGTCAAATTTGTCAAAAAAGTTAATAAAATTTTTCATTTTTTTAAATCTTATTCAAAAAATGTAACTTATAATGAAGAAACGACTCAAAGTATATTTAATTGAAATTGATCATTTAAAAATATTGTCAAATTTGTCAAAAAAGTTAATAAACTTTATCATTTTTTTTTATCAAATTCAAAAAATGTAACTTATAATGAAGAAACGACTCAAAGTATATTTATTTGAAATTGATCATTAAAAAAACAAGGTTATCCAATGTAGAAAAAATAAAAACAGTATGATTACTGAAAATGGACTTAGCCAATAGAATAAAAAAGGGATATTTCTCAAATTATTTTTTGAATCGATATAAATTTGGACAATAATTTTACTATATTTTTTGAGGTTTGTATTTTTGATTCAATATTTAAAATTAAAATTACAAATAATACGATTATAAAAATAGTTTTAATGTTTATATAGTCAATAAATATGTTTTCCTAAGATTTTAAACTGTATTTCTAAAATAAACATTTCATATGTTTTCTTGATACGAGTATTTACTTTAATCACTATTAATATACTATTTATTGCCCAGGATAAGGAATATAGGTTCATGCCAGTTTTAGCAAATTTTATTTTTTATATCGCATTCTATTTTTTACCGCGCATTTATTTTTTTTTGAAAAAAAGCGCTTAAAATGGAAAGAAGAAAGAGCTCACAGAGAATACTGGACGAACATAAACTCATGTCAAATAATCGACTTGAGAATAACTGAAAGCTTTTTAGAACAGGTAATGGCTAACCATATTGGCCAGAATCAATTTCTTGCAGAAACAAGACTCATAGCAAATGAAAGTTTATGTACTGGGTGCACACCTTTGAAGAATCTTGTATAAAAGGTTCGTAAGGCCGCAAAAGATGGATTTTTTTGGGACGTAATAACCCATGTAAAACATTGAAGAGTATCCGTTTAAATAGCTTCTTTGAAGGAACTAGACTTGATTTCAAATCTATTTTTAAGTTTATGTATAAATATTTCAACGGAGTTCCCTACAACGATATAGCCTAGGAATTAGGATTGAACAGGAATTCAGTTGGCGAATATTGCAGTATCATTTGTGAAGTTATCTGCGAATTTATCGATGTTTCAAGTGAGAAAATTGGTGGCTCAAATCCTGATGGATCCCCAAAAATTGCAGAGATTGATAAAAGTCTCTTTTTTAAAACGGAAATATAACCGTGAAAGACTTATAAATTGGCAGTGCTACATAGCTGAAGTTGAAAGGGGTACAAAAAAAACTTTTATAGTCCCATTTAAAAATCAAAACCCGGATTCAATAAAGGTGGTGATATCCGTAATGTACTTCCTGACACAATAATTTATACAGACATTTGAATGGCATATAGTAGCGCCCTTTTCAGACTTAATCAATTTAGGTATGAAACGGTAAATCACACCTACAACTTTGTCAATCCGGAAAATATAGCCGTGCACACGCAAAACATAGGGGATTGTGGTCTAGATTAAAAGCTTCCTTACGAGAACATAAATATTTTAACGAGGAACAACATCATGAATTTCTTATTTAGTTTCTATGGCAGTACAAAATAGAAAAAATAAACCGGTTTAATGTTTTTATTACCTAATTAAATAATTATTCTTTAATTTTTAGCTCTCATTTTTTTTAAAAAAAAATAAAATGCGCTCTAAAAAATAGAATGCACTATAACTGGCATGAACCGAAATATAATAGTAAGTCCAAAAGTTATATGAGAATCTTTTAATTTTTGAATAATTTTTAAAAGTACTTTTTTTTATTCACAAGTTCTTTATATGCTGCTTTAAAAACTTTCTCTGATAGTTTTAACTGTAATGCCTAGTTATAGATTCACATATACCTAAACTTACTGTCACAAAAGATGTGAGTATCCATTTAAGAGAAAGTATATTTGAAGAACTTGATTTTTTTGATACTTACCTTTCAAAAACCTTTTCAACTTTAGAATTTAAGTCAATGTAGTGTAAACAAAATGTTCCACTTTATACAAGTATCCACATTTTTATGTAAAGGTTACACTATCATTTAGGATAATCAAATTACCCAAAAGATTTTTCATCCTTATGTGATATTTCTTTTTAACAATTACTTCATTTCAGATAAGTACAATAATTTCATTATTATTTGTTGGTTTTTTGACAAATTCAAGCAAGTCATAATATTTGGCCTACAATCTTTCAGAAAACTTAACATCCTTCCTATGTGAGTTTACTTTATTATCTATGAACATCTTATTAATTGAACATTTTCTGTTAATTTAATAAATATCTTGAAAATACTATGAAACTTATCTATGTGAGTAGTTGTGATAAGATCTTTATTGTGTAGCTTGATAATTTATGATTAAATTATTTAAAAAATCACAAGAAATTTTCATCTAAACGCTTTATCGTTCTTGTATTATACTTTCAAAACACTATTTTCTATAATGGTACTGCTTTTCAGCTTAAATTTCATTAAGTGACTATTTAGAAACTTTTTCATATATTAATATCTCAAATATAGAGATTGTTCTTCTATTTGCATAAACTATATGTGATCAGCAAACAACAGGTAAACAGACCTGATAAAAGAGTTAATAACCTTGATTGATATGATTGTTTAAAGTCTCGTTAAACATGCTTGACTTTCATATTCTTATTGAAATTAAAAATTCATTTAATCATACAACTACAGTATTTTCTGTATGGAAAATTTTAAGTTCCATCATCATTGTTTTTTTGTGCTACAGAACCTCCTAGGAAGATTTATTTCAGAACTTATAATACTTCTCTAGAACAGCTTTGATTTTTGTTTTCTTACCAAACAAATAATATAAATAAAGACATGGTAACCACCTTAAATTCCGTTAGCTTTGTAAATATATTAATACCATAGTGAAAAAAATTATTTACAATATTAGATGAAGATGCAAGGAATTTATTTAAGGGTTTTTTTAAGATTCTCTGACGGAAAAAAATTCCATACACTGATATTTATGTTAATATTATCAAAAGAAAATGTAATTGAATTTTCAAAATATTTAGAATTGTGTGTTAAAATTTGTTCAATTTTAATAAAAATAGCTCAAATGTTTCAAATTATCTGCTAGTTTTCATGTATATATATGTGAACAAATCAATAATAAACACCCTGATTAAAATCAAATTTTTTATCATTATAAAATTGATTATCTAGAGTCTTTTATCTTTTGAACCATTTGTAGAAACAGACAAGGTAAATGAATTAGTTTTTTGAATAGTTTCTTGCAGAAAATGTTTTCAGAGCGTACCATTATTAATGCATGTATCTATGTTATTCTACATGAGTACGCAATTTAAATAACAGACTTTATTAATGATTAGTAAGAAATAATGGAAAAATATTCTGGGTTAATACAGTGAAAATTTTTACTTCTGCTTTTTATGCTTTTTTTTACTCTAGAGTTGATAATAAAATTGAGATTGGCTTTGATTCAGCAATCGACGGTATGGTAGCATTACTATATATAATTTTAAAATGATTTATAAAGTTTGTGGTAAAGTATAATTTAAAATATCAGCAAAGTTTTGAGGGTAATATTACTTTTCGATTACAAAAAATACATTTAAAATATAAAAGGTTTGATGCATCTACTATATACGGCTATATTTTAGTGATATTAAAATTGAGATTGGCTTTGATACAGCAATCAACGGTATGGGAGCATTACTATATATAATTTTAAAATGATTTATAAAGTTTGTGGTAAAGTATAATTTAAAATATCAGCAAAGTCTTGAGGGCACATTACGTTTTTGATTACAAAAAATACATCTTAAACGTAGTAGGATAGATGCTTAAACTATATATGGTCAGTTTTTAGTGATAGTTTCTTATAGAATGTTTTATATACCTTAACAGCAACAAAATACATGTTTAAGCTACCGTTTGAATTTAAGTTGATATATTATAAGGTAGAGTCAGAAATAAAACTTTTACGGATTTTTCCATAAAATAGTTTTAAATAAAAATAAATTATAAATCACGGTGATTATTAGTAACTAAATATATTGAGCTAAAAAGTAAATAATATTTATCAAGGTATAAGCAAGTTATTTAAATGATAAATATCAGAATCATACTTAAAACTTTTACTATATGTTAAATATAAAAAAACTTACGGTTGTTCCCAGAGAGCACTTTGTTTATAATTGCATTTAAAAACAACGATCTGCAAAAAAAACGTAAAACAAATAAATTTAGGTCATAAATATATTTCATGAGACTTTATTACCACATTTTATGTTTGTATGAGAGAATAAGATCCACTTTAATTTTTTGAGAGTTGAAAGTTTTGTATTACAGTGTGATATTTCTTTTAAAGAACTAGTAATAATTAGTTTGAAATAAATTGTAAGTTTTTGAGTTTTGAAGATTTATCAATAAACCAAATCATACATACAATATGAATAAAACTAAGCAATAGTACTAATTTATTGTATTATTTTTTACATTATGTGAGAGATTTTCTTTATTTGCCTCCAGTGTAAAAATATCTCAAATAGGAAAATGATTGATTCAGTACTAGTTTTCTTTTTATGACAATTAATATATTTTATTATACAACAATTTTCACTGGCAACTAAAGACATGTACTCTCAACATCCATTTCAATTGCAAAACTGTATAAATGATACATAAATATGTGTATTGAAAATTATATCTTATTCAAAAGTTCTAATTTATTTTAAGTTAAAAGTTTTTGGTCAAAAAAGATTTTCAAGATTTTTGAATGGAATATAATAATTTTTGTTAATTATAACTAAAAAGGATCAGTTTTTTCTTTTTTGTAAACTAAATCTTGTATTGCATTATTAATCTTTATTAAATAATTTACAATCAAGTCAGCACGTTTGTGTGGAAGAGAAAGCAGAAAAATGTTGTATCAATACTGCATATATACATTTTTTAATTTATGAATTAAACAAACAAATAGATAATTATTTGTCTACCGTTTTTATTCACAAATTATTCAGTAATAAGATTCCTCTAACACCAGAATGTTGCTAGTCCGATTATAATTACCCAATCGTCAACTAAAAAATTTTAACTTGTTCCTGATAAATTTTTATTTCTTTTAGCTAAAAAAGAAATACCGACGGCATAATTGATAAAAATTATGAAGCTTGTCAGAATTTTACGGAAATGATATGAAAAAAAGTAGTTTGGTTACTTCTTAACAATGAGTCATTGCTTTTTAATTTGGACTAATGAAAATTTTTTTTATAATATTTTATTTCTAGTCCCTGCAAAAGTCATGTTCAAATATTTCTCACCAAGAAAATGTTGCGATATAGTATTTTTGTAATTTTATACATACTGAAATACTCTTCTTTGACGTTCTAAAGACCTAAAAAAACCTTTTTACATGTAAGGATTTTACTTATAAAGTAAAATTAGATCAAATACATATGTTTACACAAAAATTTTAACTATTTAAGATATTAGATAATCTAAAAAAATTTTAAAAATCCTATAAAGTATAGGTGTTTTATAGATTAAAATCAAATAAGAGTAGGTTATAAATTGTTTAATCGGTGCATACGGGTTATTGATGGTTTTTAAAATTTTGTAAAAGAAACTCTTAAATTCTATAAAAATCCAAGTAAAAAACGGTAAAACCAGAAAAACTATACATACATTAGATTTAGTTCGTCATAAGTATATAAGAAATGATTTACATTAAAAATTTCCAAATAAAACCATAAGTATAATTTTTTTATGAAATTCTATATTTAATTTAAATTTATTTCTTGGCGCTTTTTTTTTGACTGATCCAAAATTTGTCTAGTGGATATGATACAAATCCTTTCTTGGTCAGTAGTGTATAAAATTTAATTTTTTAAATGTGATTATGGGACTAGGAATTTTAATGGAAAAAGAAGATAATCATTACAATGTATTATTGGATATATATAAGATTACGTCAGTTTTTATATAGTATTTGAATAACTAGTTTATTTCAAATAACAGAACAAACCCCGTTATGATACTTTTTTTAATTATGTAAAAAAAATAATAAAAAAACTTTTTTTTGATATATAGCAAACAAGCTATAATCTAGTCTTTGTTTTGGAATATGCTATCTTTTTACGGAAAGACATTTGTTGGTATATAGAAGCTACAAGCTAGAAAGTTAATGGATTCAATAGATATGGATCTATGGAAGTTGTTGAAATTAATTAAAAGTACAACCGTAAATGGTTCTCTGTTTGATAATAATATGTCAGTAGAATAAATACAATCTAAAGGTACCATTTTAATTTTAATAATAAATAGAAACTAGAAAACTATGAGATATAATATTCAACAATGTTCTTTCAAGATTTAGCAAACAAGCTATAATCTAGTCCTTGTTTGGAATATGCTATCTTTTTACGGGAAGACATTTGTTAGTATATAGTTACTACAAGCTATAAAGTTAATGGATTTAATTAATACGGACCAAGAAAAGTTGTTGAAATAAATAAAAGTACAACCGTAAACGGTTCTCTGATTGATAATAGTCTGTCAGTAGAATTAATAAAATCTAAAAATACCATTTTAATTTTAATAATAAATAGAAACTAGAAAACTATGAGATGTAATATACAGCAATGTTTTTCAAGAACAACCATCATTATAAACCAATAAAGGGTTTATTCTGTAGCTTCCAGAAACTTTCCTAAATTTAAGCTTAAAACTGTAAATCATTCCATTAATTTTATGGATACAGAATATCTTATTCTTCATATTTAGTCTAATGATAGTCTTTGCGGGGTTTAAAAAAAAGGCGGGAATTAAGTCGAACACAATAAATTTATTAATTTAATTATCAAATACAGTTTCTTTGGAAATATAAAAATAAAAAAACTTAACTTTTTAACCTTATACTAATTCTTATATCAATAAATAATTTTATTTATACGCTTTAATATTTGTTTCAAAAACGATTAACATCTACATGTATCTAGTCTTAAAAACGCAACTATTTTAATTATTCAAATGCTTATTCAAGTAATTTTTCTGTTTAAAAATCTTGAAAACATTAAAAAATCTAAAAAAATTCTTTTAATTTATAATTCTGACATTTTTAAGCACATTAAGTTAATTTTTTTCTTCTTTGAAATCTTTAAACAACATAAAAACTACATTTCTAGTAATTTCTACTTTTATTCAATAGGATATTCTCAAACTTGTTGAATTAAAAATTATTGATACTGAAAATCTTGCCCTTGAAAGGTCCTTCTTCTATAATAATTATATTATTAATATGAATATATAAAAATGAGCTTTTTCAAAATTCTTTGAAATTTTTCTTTTTCAATAGTTAAACTTCTTATAATAGTTTATTAAGCAAACAAACTAAAATTACATAAGATTTTGTTGCTAATAATCTATCGCGTAAGCATTTTTATATATTACCATAAATTATTGTATAATTTGTGAATGATTAAGGTTTTAAATAATTTTTGCTATCATTGATTGTAAAATTGAAAAAAACTTTCATAAAATCAAGTGTTAAAATTTTATAAAGTTATGTAAAAATGACATGGTCTGTTATAGGATTAAAAAATACTTTTTTGGTTCCTACACTTGATCTAATCAAAAATCTAAACCCATCAAAAGGTTATTCTTTAGGTTTTTTTAACATCTAAATTTGCTTTCATCAATCATTATTATCTTTTCAACTCTTAAATATAAATTACTCCCTCAAATCTTTTATTATCTTATAAATTTAGTATCATTAATCTAAACTATTAATGATAGGGTTTCCCAAAGTTTATTGACATATTCGCGATTATTAGTGACATTTTTAATAAATTATATTTTTTTAATATAATTTCCCATTCTTTGGTGACTTTTTTCGCGAACATTAGGGACAAAAAAACTATTAAAAAATGGAAAATGAAAACGAAGAAAACGCACAGGAGAATCAACAATTAACTATTCACAAAAGAAGGTGTGTTTCTGATGAAATGAGACCGATTTTAATATTCCAATAGGTGAAATGCATTTCAATTTAGACAATTTCTGAAAATAATGGTATAGAAATGTCAACAATTTACGAAATAGTTAAACAATTTTTGAATTGAGGAATAATATTACATTTTAAGGGAGGTAGCGATTTTTAAACAAAACTAAGTTTTGCTCAAAAAGAATGAATCAGAGAAATAGTTGATGCTAATCGAACAATTAATTTAAAGTAGCTTGTCTGGGAAATCTATCAAGAATGGCGTATTGTTGTAGGAAAGAGCACTATTGACAGAGCACTTTAAATTTTTGATGTATTAAAAAGCAACTTTTTGTTATTCCGTCACAAAGAAATTCGCAATCTATCATGGAAAAAATATTTGTTTATGCTAATGCTTTTACAGATTTAATATGTAATACTAGTATTTAAATCTTATTTTTATTAATGAGGTATAATTTAGTGTTTCCACTCGAACAAAACTTAGTCGATCATTGCGTGAATCATCTCCAATCAAAAAAACTCCTGCAATGAAAACAAAAAAACATTTCTGTAATAGGATTTGCAAGCAAATATGGAATGATACAATTTCATGTGGATTAAACTCTGGTAAACGAATAGCATTTATAAAGTTTTATCGTTGGGCTTAAAAGAAAATTAATTGACAAAGGTAATGAAATAGAAATTATTATTGTGAAAAACGTCCGAATACATCATTATAGTGGGCTTTTTAGTGTTTTGAAAGAAGAGGGAATCGAATTATTTGTCCTTCCACCATATTCTCCAATGCTGAATATTATGATAAATTGTTTTTCCAAATGGAAATAATGAAAATGAATTATTACAACTTTTTGTACGGGATACTAAGGAATAACACTAGAGGATTGTTAAGAATTTTACAGGAAGATGTTAATAGCAATTGAAAAATAGAAAAATCGAGAAATTATTTTAAGAATAAATTTTTTTGTCAATAATTATGAAAAATGTCACTAAAGATTGGGAAAATTATATTAAAAATATAATTTATTGAAAACGTTACTTATGATCGGCAATATGCGAATAAAGTTGGCGAAACCCTATAATAATATATATTTTGATTAGATAGGTTTAAATGGACCTTAATAATTTTATCTTAGGTTAAAATTTATCAAAAATTTGGATCAATGTGAATATACCAACTTTTGCATATTTGTGGGATTATACCGACTTTTAAAGAAAATAAAAACCATTAAACTTTACTTTAATTGAAGAGATCATTTAGTTTATCATCCATATTATTATAAAACCAACAAAACTCTAACAAAAACTTGGATAAATGGGAATATACGGACTTCGAGTTTACGTAATTGCATTTTTCCACAACTTTGAAGGAAAATTTGAATTTTTTGTAAGAAATATTTGTTCTTTAAACACTAAAACAAATTATACATGCATTTCCGATTTTAAACTATTTAAAGTTCTATATATATTACTATAAAGATCGTATTATCAAAATAACAGTTTATAATTTTATCTATAAGTAATTAGACGTGCTATAAAATGGTTTTTATAATCAAACTTAATTAAATTGATATAAAATGTATTAATAATTGTATTTAATTGAAATTATATAATAAGTGAAATGAGTCTTCAACTAGGTAATATTACTTATTTTAATACTAATATTAGTTAAATACAAAAAATTATAGAATTTTTATTTTTTGTCTTTCCATTATTTTTACAAATGTAAAATCTAATTTTTATTAAATTTTGCCCTTATTTAGATTTTAAATAATAAGGTAATAATGTATGAATTTGGGGGTAGTAGGGACAAAAATTATTAATAAGAAAAAAATATTAAAAATAAGATTTTATTGCATTAACTAATGAATCAGACCTAGCAGACAAACTTTTCAATTTTAGATTATACTCATTCAAATTCTTTAACACAAGTAATCATATCATTAAATTGTAAATTTTTCTTGAGATTGGATTATAGACTTAGCCACAATCTTCTTTTTGTAAATCGATGTGTCGTTAATATTTACAAATTCTTTTGCATGATTTACAGTTATATGCACAAATCCTTTTACATCTAAACTGCAATATCCTTTCCATTTATCAGTATAAATTGTTAAGTTGATTTTAGCATTTGAGCTTATGAAAGATTGGCAAACTTCTTTCGTTCTTTTTCTAGTAATCATCGATTTAATTGTTGACGTTTTTTGCTTATCATACACTGACCAAATACTTATTTACTTTGAGGACTTAGCCTTACTTATTTTTAAAATTAGAGATGTAAGTTTCATCGACCTCAAATTCATCAACATTATTATTTGTTTGAACGTGCGCACTTTCAGAACTTAAGCTAAAATAATTTTTCTAAATTTTCAGAAATAAGAAGCAACCGTGTTCAGGTCAATATGCGTTTCTTCTGCTGTTTCTACAAGTGATTTTCAATCAGAATAAAACATCATTAAGTCATAAAATGTCTTGATATTTAAGTTTCCTACTTCAAAAATGCTATTGTTGAAGACTGAAACAGTTTTACGACTTCTTGGCTTATTACATCGTAGTCTAAAGTCCAATCTGTGCCTCATTTTGCCTTTTTCTAAATTACGCTTACGAACACAAATAAGGACATTGTCTTTCATCTATTTTAATAAAGATATAGGAACAGACAAATAAAAGGCTTTGTCTTCGGTAATAGCTTAGCTAATGATATCTCTTTTTTTTATTTTAAGCGTTTTTCTTGGTAAAAAAAAATTAAAATAAAGTGTAAAATTTCTGCCCTTAAATTTATACATTACCAATAAGATTTACAAGTTTTAATTATGTAAAAAACTTATATCAAATTATAAACTAATTGATTTCCTAATATACACTTTTGTTTTATTGAACATCTTAGCTTTTAATATAAAGTATACAGTTCAATGCTTTAAGACTGTACGTCAATTGGCCAAATAAAGCTTTCAAAGTAATAAAGATCTTTTTTTTTAATTTTATTTCTTTCATCCATTATAATATGGTGACTCTCATGTTTATATAATAGATCCTTCTTATAAATTCTCTCTATTTAAAATTTTGTTCTTTCTTTAGGAACATTAATCAATTAAAAAAATCTTATTTTTAATTATTGAATCATTAATTTAATTAAATAATCATCAAGAGGTAAAATTCTAGATCGACCCTTATCTGCAATTGAGATAAGACAAAAAATAAAAATGGTAAATAATCAACAAATAAATAGAAAAAAAATATTCAACCTGTTTAATCGAATTTTAAAATTGATAAAAAAGCATTAAAATGATCATTATTCTTTTCAGCTTGTAGTACCACAGGAATTCTAATCAAAAGCTTTGCCTTTGACAACTTTTAACCCCTTTTCAATATTTTATAGCTAGCTTAAGCTTGTAATTCCGACTTTCGACATGTTATTTTGGCATACTCATACTTAGATCAACGAATTGTATTTGTGAAATATTAGATCATGGATATTTCCTTCTTTAATTAAATTGTTGTATGATTTCTATTTATCTGAATGTATTTTGGATCCTTTTATTACTATTCTTTAAACAAATGAGATAATTGTTCATTTGCTTCTATCCCTCGCTATTTCAATATATATTCGAGATGGAGTGTAAGATATGTCAACAATAAATAAAGTCCAAACTGCTTCCACCGAATTCTTCCTCTATAACTTTTAATGTTAAAATTTAACTTCGTTTAATCTACTTGTAGGATCAAGCCTACTCCTCCCAGCTTAATTGGATTGTTTTCAAAATAAAAAAAAATTCCTCAAATTATATGTCTACATATTTTAGCCATCAATTGTTCATTTATTGAAAATCTCAGATTTCTTCGCAAAATTGGCATAGAAGAATAAATACTTTTAAATAACTTGCCCATTAAAATTAAAAAAAGACATAAATGAACCAGCTCTTATAGTTTTAAATTTGTCAGAAATCAAACAACTTTTGTTACAGCACCTCCATGCATAGTGATCAATTACTGTGTTTCTATCTTTTTGGAGCATATAATTTTGACAATGCTCACATTTAAATTGGCCAGGAATTTGTGGATTTCTAACTAGCCAAGTTACGAAGTCAATTTTAGTCATACCACTTAAGTCTTTCAAATTATTCTCTATGGATATTTTTATTTAAAAAATATATCCGTTATCGTCGATCGTACCTAACGCTGATAAGTATTGATTCAAAATTTTTATTCTTTTTTTTCAATCAAAACTTAAAGACTTAATATTTTTGTAAAACTTTTGGTAGAACTTTATTAATCTAATATATTTATATTATTTTTTTTATTGTATTGAATACTAATTTCCCTGATAAAATGCAAGCTTTCAATTCTTTTTTACAGTAAATCCTAATATTTTAATCTTTTTTTTTATTTTAAAGTTTCAATATATCAATCACAAGTTAATTGCTAGCTTTTTAATTTAAAAATTTTATAATTTTCTCAATTCATTTAGAAATGTGCATCAGTGAAAATCAAATACTAATAAAATTATAAAAAAAATTCAAAACTAAAATTTAATTAAAAGAATTAGGTTTTTAGTAAATCAAACTTCTTATACTAAAGCCAAACAAATCCAGTCATAAAACCGCATCTTAAATTGATTTTTATTCTCTTTTTGAACTCTGAAATTTTAGTTCATTATTCATAATCTAAACTTTTTGATTGTATATGTTTGCTATAAGTCAACAAATGTATACTTATGACAAACTGTAAAGTGAGTAAAATTTAATTTCCTTAATGTAAGATGACTTTTTAGTTCATCGATGTGGATAGATTAAAATTCTTGAGCGTGTTTAATGATATTTGGAACAAAATTAGACGATTTTTGGGCAAGATCACTTCATACCACACATATTCAACAGCTCCGATCATTTCATTAAGCTTAACAATGCATATCAAGTTAGTTTTACACTTTAATTTAGCATAGCTTCGTCAACGCGGACAATTGTATTAAATCCTCCCAATTTGTCATTTCATTATTATCTTTTTTCATTAAAACAACTAATTAATTAAAAATCTTTCTTTAGGTGGGCCTACTTATTCCAAAGTTTTTATAATACTATTTTCATGATGCTTTTTAGCTATTCTGGCTAAATCATCAAGTTAACACGGAAAAACTTCCATTTAAATCACTAAAAAATGAATATGCAAATATAAAAGTTTCTTTTGTATCTTGATAAAAATTCTTTGTTGTAAAAGCACCAACAGTATTTTTCCACACAAAACTCTTCAATTTTCGTTGATAGTTTACTAGTTGAAAATTTCATGTCGTGTCTGACCAATTTTTTGTAGTGACAGTAGTTTAATAATTCTTCAGTACCTGATTTTTTAACAATCTTCAAAATTGTCTAATTTCATAAAACTTATGTTTTTGTTAAATTAATTTTTACTGATCTAGAAATTATATTTAAAATTATTTTAATTTGTAACAATATTATCAGATTTACAAATTAGATTTTTTAGTATAAAATTAATAATAAAAATACAAATGTATGAGTAATTTTTATTTCATGACCATCTCTTGAATTAGGAAAATTTTCATAAATAAATATTCTTTCAAATCTTCATCTGGTGTATTCTTTAAAATAATCTTTTATTAAAAAAACCGAAAAATTACAACCATATTATCAAAGGGTTTTATTGAAAGTTTATGGGTTTCACAAACATTTTAAAAAAAACATTATTTTTTTTTGTTAGGATCAATTAGTACAGCGTGTTTCATGAATCAATACTTATTTCAAATTATATTAAAAATCCAGTAGATGTGATATTTGGGAAAAAATATTTTTTAATATTTTCCTCGCCAAAACATTAAACAAAAAAAAATAGAAAAAAAATATGACGAGTTTGAACGAGTTTTACAATAAAATAATCAGAATGAATGACTAAGCTCTTGTTTCTTTTTAAAAACAGCATAATATTCTAGTATATTGAATGACTTGTAGTTTGTGCAAAACTTTGTTGATTTGAATAAATATTACAAGGTAAAATATGATTTTAGATGGCAGGCCGTGAATTATTTATGTTTTGCACAGTTAAAATTTACGTCAATAAGGTAGGGAAGTTTTTTTTTATTATTTTGATTTTTTCACTAAAATGAGACGAAAATCCAGGGTAAAGTAAAGTCTTACCCCCAATTAAGGGTTTAGTTAATTAAATAATAATTGTAAAAAAATCAAATTGTAAGAAATTAAATTTAATTATTGTCAAAATTGTATTGTAAGCAAATATAATTGATTATACAGTAAATAAATTAATATTTTTTTTCCTATAAATATATTCGATAATATATTCTCAAATAAAATTTTTATGATTGGTACATTCTGTCTGTAAAAATACTTTGAAAACATTCCATATTGATTCAATATTCTGGGTATGAATTAAACGATTTATTTGATCACTAAAATTTTTATCATGCTTTATTGTATGGTGCACAAACCCAAGATTGTTAAAATGCAAATAACACCCAACAATCAGTGCGAATTGTTATTCCAATCTCGATATTTCTACATATTAACTCTTCTAGTACTTATGCTCAACAATTTTCAACAATTTCAAGAAACATTTAAAATTTTCAGTTCGTTTAATGCCTTCTACTAAGCAAACAGTAGGAACAACTAGACAAACATTGTATTTTCTTCTGGCAAATCAAGTTTCATCAATTTCAACAACCTTATTGACCTCCTATCTTCTAATTTGCTTGCATAAGAAACATTTTTTTAACTAAAATGTCACCTATAAATTACATCCAATCTACTAATGCAGGTTTAGATAAATTATAATGAACAGTTTTTTATATAAAATATTTCTACTCCAATCGTACAAAACAAAAATAATTTTATGGAGTAAAATTTTCGAATTAAAAAAAATTTTTGTTCGTATCCTTATTGAAGTTTTATTATACTTTTTTCCTCAACATTTCCATCTACAACCATCCTTGAATTTTTTCGTTTTTTTAGTTGCAATTCTTTACTATAAATAGCAAAAATAAATTTTTTTTGTAATAGACCAACTTCGAACATCCATCTAGAGTTTTTTCTGTTATTAGAGAGAAAAATGAATTCTTTACGTTTGTAAACTCTGTCATAAAAAATAATTTTTGTTTACAATTATTATTTAATTAACTAAACCCTTAATTGTAAAGGAATACTTTACTTGTACCTTTTTAGGTACCCCCATCCTTAAAAGAACCCTTTACTTTACCCGAAATTCAGTTAATCTAAAATACATCATTTTCATTTAAACATTATGTACAAGAAAATTATGGCTAAAGTACAGAATGAGGGCCCCAATCGGGAATTTTTGGTAAATTTATAATGGCGGGTGTTGATTATAACATTGATACATTAAAATATTAAAGAAAAAAAATTATTGCTTGAACTAATTTACCGCTCTAACGCGATTGCTAATAAATTAAATATGTAGCATTAATTGTCTTGATAATTTCAGGCAATCTTTCGTTATTATTGAACTTTCTTTCAAAAATTTATTTGGCAACGTAGGAATACATTATTTCTGGACTTTTGTTCGTTATATACCTATATTTCCTTTTGACTGCTCCCCAGATAGCTTCAATCTTATTTGTTTGTAC
>CAKKLC010010767.1:0-16803 GCA_918559645.1 Ceratonova shasta | reverse complement strand
ATATATTAAATAATGCAGAGTTATTAGAAAGCCAAATATGTTCAATATAATCACACAATTCTTGAACATCAGTATTTCTAGTGGGATATAATCATTTAATATAATTCCAAGCCAAAAAAATTTCCGATGGAGGTACTAAGTGCAACGAAGAAATATAATTAATAAACTTTGTAAATTGGCGATCAATATTATATAAAGATTTTAAACCAAAAGAGCATACCTTTCTCCATATAGCCTGTCCAAAGTGAAAATAGCATCCTTTGACAATGGAATCAGGAAATACAGTTCTAATAGCATTAAACATAGCAAACTCATAATCAATTAAAAATTTAACTAGAGATATGATTTCTCTGCTCGAATAAATAAGCACTTTAACATGATTTAATAATCTAATATATATAAACCTGTCGTCTTATTTTCAAAAAAAAAAATAGGAAAATACTGATTGCAAAAATTACCATAGACAATATAAAGTTGATAAAATTCTGAAGGCGATGATTTGAAAGTTCCATCCATACTAAGCTCCATTGAAACTCCGTCATCGAAAAATCTTCTACAAAAATCGGACATAGCAAATATAAATAGACGGCCTTCAATATTTTCATCAACAAGCAGGAAACGATTTCCATTCCTAGAATTTTAAACCTATTTTTAAAATTAAAGTCATAAACATTGCCGCTAGTTGCTGCGTAATGTCTATGCTTTTTACTATAAATAAAATTCCTACAAGAGTCGTATGTAGGAATTAAAAATATTTCTTGAGAATTATTTAAATTAAAATCCAAAAAGTATAAAACAGTGCGTCATATACTCTTTTTAATGAAATAAAGGGATTAATATCAAGATTACTTCTTATTTTGGTTCTAAATTCACCTAAAAGTCTGTCTAACAAGCTAATTGGATGGTAATGATTATTTTTTAACCTCAAAAGTATGTTTCCTCTGGTTGAGGCTGTGACATTGCATGAAGGATTGGAACATCTCCAATAATGGATTTTATGTTTTGGTGAGCCATTGTTAATAAATTTAAATCCATCAATAAATAGAACGATAGTACTTCTTTCTGATAAAAACCATTGAATAACCATTGAGCTAACTAAAAATTTTTTCCGAATATCAAGATTTCCGAATATCGAGATTTCCGAATATCAAGATTTCCGAATATCAAGAAGACACGTTATAATTTATTATAGTTTGTTAAAATCAAATATTTATTAATGTCACAAATAAATCACATTAAAAAATCAATTAGGTAATTTAAAATTAGTATCGAGGTTTCTTCATCAACCAAACAAAACTGTTTAGTATTTTTAATAAATCTAAACCCTACCTAGATTGATGGATTCAAATAAGAGAATTTAATTGATTAATGTAAATATAGATTACCAACATCATTGAAAATAATTTAGTTTTTTATCAATATAAACATTCCTAAACTAGAACAAATACATACATTTGTATATTGAATACAATACTGTAGTATTTTTTTTAAACTCCCTTTG
This sequence comes from Ceratonova shasta, assembly GCA_918559645.1. Classification (NCBI taxonomy): domain Eukaryota; kingdom Metazoa; phylum Cnidaria; class Myxozoa; order Bivalvulida; family Ceratomyxidae; genus Ceratonova; species Ceratonova shasta. Next base: position 15,302 of record CAKKLC010010767.1, on the reverse strand, counting down.
TCATTAACACTGGTGTCAACCACCATGTGTCAGCAAATATTTTAAAATCCTCACAAGAAAACCTCTTGCAGTCCAAGTACACAAAGTTTCTAATTTCGTTTTGAACAATTATTTTCAGACTGTCAGCTTCATTAATCATACAACTTATATTTTTTCTTTCACAATCCAAAATGAGGTTTGTCAAAGTTTTGTGATAATTTTAGATCCAACCCGTAACGCACTAATATCGCTATGTAAGCGGGATTGCACTTTTACTTATTGGGTCCAATGTTGCGAACATGGTGACAATATCCGTTTTATTTTTTATTACTATTACTGTTGCTATATATTTCAGTGATACATTAAGTATTCTACCATGTGTTTTTTGTGTGTTTTTTTCTGCTTGTTAACTAAGTTCGGTTATCTTTTACCATTTTTTTAAGTGAACTTTTATGTTATTCGAATACAAATTTAGTTTTTTTTCGATTTTTCAAGAGAGCCTACACATTTTAGAAAATTCTGAAAAAATAATACAGCATGATTTCAATGATAGCGGTGGTGAGAACGAGTTTAAATTCAGTATTTCTATTAATGATTATGATAATGCCGATGAGATTACAAAATAAAACTATTTACATAAGATTATTAATTTCCACCTCAAATACTATTCAATACTTCTTTTCAAATCCCAGGTACCCAAGTTCCAGCTCAATAAAAAAACCTTACGAGTTTTTTCAAATTAATTTTTTACAGATGATTTTATAGATAGTATAATAAATATGATAAGCAGAAAATAAAAGCGATGGAACCTTTGTCAAAGGAATCGATTTGGAGAACATGGAAGGGTGTATAAATTAAAGATTATTTGACCTTCTTTGGAGTAATTTTTAATATTGAAACTATCTCTTCACCCAACATAAAAGAATGTTAGTCAACTAGCAAGAAAAGTTTTATACCATTCTATCTAAATACATTTTCAATATTAAGATTCTTGCAAATATATTTGATGCTTTACTTAAAAGAAAACATTCCTGGTAATCAGAACATAAGTACTCCTATTCCTAAAGTCAGCAAATTTTCTAGAATAAATGAACTCAAGGTTCCTACAGTATTTTGTACCAAATTAAGATATTTTCTGTTAATGAGTCTGTTGTGAAATTTAAAGGAAGAGTAGGTCTTATTACATCCAATTCCAAACAATCAACAAACTGAGGTATAAGAATAAATGTACTTGTTGACTCTAGCACATATTACATTTTTACAATTTTTACGTATTATGGCAGTAAAATTAAGACAAACTTGCTAGATAAGATCTCCAATAACTACTCGCCATTCCTTTATATTTCTTTCAGAAACTTATTGATAACAATGGTTGTGCAGAAGGATACCATATGTATACAGACCACTATTATACCAGGATAACTTTGCCAAATGAATTACTGAAAACGGAAAGTTATTTTATTAGTACATTAACCACAAAAAGAAAAAATTTACTACATATAAAAAAGAATCCTAAATTATTAAAAGCAAGCATAGTAATCTCCTAAAAAAATAATACTTTACTCATTTCATGAAAGGAAAAAAGAGGTTGTAACACTTCTCATTACTTTTGATATGTCAGAAATTACGTGTGTCTATAGAATATTACAAAATTGCGAACTTATTATGATCCAGAAGCCCGAATTAGTGTTAAACTAAAACAAAAATATGGGTGGTGTTAATCAAGGAGATTACTATATACCGAACTAGTTTTTCTTAAAAAAATTTCTTAAATGGTATGAAAACTCTTCTTTTAGTGCTTTTAAGTATATGCTACTTATTTGTAAATTCTATATAAATCCAATTAAAACGGAAAAGCACTTTAACATTACGTATTTATAAAAGAATCAGTTGATCAGTTAGTAGATTCAATTTATATTGTATAAAGCTCGATAACGCGCTAATACTGAACAGGATTTGCACTGATTAGATGGTGAGCTCTACATCAATCGCTTTGGGACTAAAAAAGACTACATGATGTTCGAATCGAAGGATATTTAGTGAAAAGATGTGAAACAAAATTATATCATGATACTTGCACCATCAAACCAGGGATTCATTTTGAAGAGTTCTTCAAAAATTACCATTCTCTACAAATAAATAGAATTTAAATCATATTATTATGGTGAACCTCTATATATATTAATAAATTTCCACTAAAATAAACATGTTTACAGCTTCTCTTTTGTTCCAAAATTAGCTGGACCTGGTAGGACGTAAGCTTAAAATACTTCCGTCAGTTAAGGGATAATATATAACTCCTCCTTTAATCATGAAACTTTTCTTAAAAAATTATCTTTTGTTCGTCAAAATAGATTCATTTTTTTCTAAGGTGATATTTACAACGAAATGATTAGTTTATTAAACTCACAAAAAAATAAATAAAACTCTGCCAATTGTTTCAAAAATTATTTCCCAACATTTTTTGCTTATTTTCAAAAGACGGACCTTAAATATTCCTACGTTCTCTCTTGAAAGGTTTAAAACGTATTACCGAATCTTCTTATACTCCTAGAAATCTTCCCTTAGTAACATATTGGAATATTTCAATTTCAAACTAATCCCATATATTTTATCAATATTTGAAAGAAAACAACAAAAAAGAGAATAATTTCATTTCCAAAAAAAAAAATTTTAATAAAATCAAAAATTAAGTTGTGAAAATGCTTCTAAAACATATATATACTATTGGCTTACAAACATTTTATTCTGCTAGTTTTATAATTAACTCGTAATTTCTTGTATATTTTCTAGGAATTCATCCATCAATTAAATCAGATTTAGTTTTTTTACAACAATATTAATTTAGGGTTCAATATCACCATTTTAACAATCTCTTTTATCTAATAACTTTATTTATAATATTTTTCCTTAGAGTTGGTACATTGATTATGGGATCGATAAAATGTTTGCATGAGTTTCCAAAAAAATAAAAGATATAGGCATTGACAAAATTCTAAGAATAATTAACAATTATTTTAGTGATGTTGTAAGAAAAGATTCCTGAAAAGACAGATAGTAACAAACATCAATTAAAAAGAGTTATATAAAAGGCATATAAACTCTATTTCTTACAAAGTAATAGTTTCATCCATACTATTTTCGTGAACTAACTCTAAAGAAATTTTAAGATATATTAAATTTGATAAAATTTGTAAAACATTAAAAGAACTATCACCCAGAGTTTATTATGGATTAATTCTAAAAAAAGTCATTAAAAATCTAAACCAAATATGTCTTAAAATGAAACATAATGTTAATTTTACAAAATGTAGGGAAATCATAAAAGATTCCTTACTGAAATCTTTGCCTATACCCCTTTTAATCATCATTTCTCTTTTGATAAACAGAATAATTCAATTATTTTTGCCAAAAATACTAGAAAATTCATCTCTGGAAGGACTAAAAATAAGATTCATCTGTTTGTGAACACAAACAGATTATTTTTATTCTTTCATAAACCTCCAGTATATATTTTGATCGCAAACAATTCTATTAATCTTTAAATGTGGATTGATAAGAACAACTAACCTATATTGATGAGAGGGTTTTTGCTTATATTTTCTTATTTTAGAACCAAAATAAAGACCTGTAGAAAGTAATCATGAAATGATGACTAATTGGATCTTATTGAGATTTTCAAATTTGAATTCCGAATTTTAGGTTTTCTCTGACATTAAATCTTCTGACGGTTATATGTAAGGGCTCCTTTTGAAATATTATTGTTTGTGTGACAATCTATAAACTATGTTAAATATTTAATTGGACATATTCAAATCTCCTCATTTTAATAATGATAATTATATAACAAATAAATCAATCCCTATATACTTTAAGAAGGAATTTTTTCCATCTCATAAATTATAAGAATAATAAAAGAGAAACATAATCTAAGAACACTGAGCCATGACTTTTTAATTAACTGTTTTATGATATCAGTAAGACAGATTTTTAACAATAAATCTTTGAATATTTATGAGGTATTGATACTTTGAGTAAAATCTTAATAATATGTCAACTATACTTATAAAAAAGAAAAAAATTGAAAATTTTCTGTTTCAATAAATTCTAAAAATTGTTCTAAAATTCTCACTCAAACGTAGATTTTTGTAATAACATCCCTTTTTTATAAATATTAAAGTCTATTACCAGGTTTGCCTAGATATTCAAAATTGCAAAATGATATATGTAAATTTATCCATGCACGCCAGATAAGATTATGCCATACTTTGATAATGACGATGTATATCTAAAAATAATAGTACACATAATTAGCGGCAGGTTTAAAACCTGAAATTAAAAATAAAAAAACGGAGCTTATGATACAAGCTTCAAAACGGAAAATGGCTATATAGTGCTCTTTTCTTGCCTTGATTCAAATATACTTAAATCATACAATAATATATATAGAGCAATTGAGTGAAAGAATGAAAGTCGATTTACAGAACAAAAATTATAAAAGATAACAATCATAACACGGGATGATTTAATTTACGAATGAAACTTTTTGTAAATTATTATATCTAATAAAATCGATATATAGTATCTATTACTATTGAAGAATCTCCAACACAAGATTTTTCCCATACGAACATTTATTAAAAATGTATGTCGTAAAATAAAATGATTTAGAAATCAAAATAAATAATTCAAACAAATTATTATTTTTTACAAATATTTATGATCATTTTTATTTATTTTTGACTTTTTATATCTTAGAAATGCTTATTATAATTACCCTCTGGGATTTTTTTTATAATCTGAAGAACCTAGAAAACAAAATAATTTTATTATTTTAATGCAAAAGTTGTATAAAAGAACCATATTAATGCATAAATTGATATTAATTTTTATTAAATAAGGTAACAAAAAAATTGCGCCAAATAGACAACCAATTTTTAATAAATATGTAAATTTTATTAATAAGATAAATATTTACATATAAATAACATATATCGACTTGATTTAAATTTAAAAAATTTAGTTTAATTGGTATCCTGGGTTTTATAATTTATAAGCAATTTATTTTTGGAGGTGTGCTGAAACGTAAAACTGGAAGAAATGTTTGAATCTTTTTACATAAAATAGTATTTAATTAGTTTATACTTAGTAATACTGTTTCGTCATCAGTTAACAATGAAAGTATATTTTTACATATAATTTAGATCAAATAAAGATTGATGGATTCAAATTAGAGAACGTAATAATTCATTTTTAAACTAGGTCACTAATTTATCAGAAGCAAATATGACTGTTTACCAATATAAACATTTGCTAACTGGAACAAGATACATCCATTTGTTATCTGATGACAGCATCAATTCATTTAGTTTATCTTTTAAAACACCTGTATTAGACAACTCTGGGATTATAGATTTGTTGCCAAAGATCATCCTTAAGAGCGCAGAAGATTTATTATCTGATCCTAAATATGATAATATTTCTTCTCATGCCAGGGAAAATTTTTGTAGGGCTTATAATTTTGGAACCCATACTACTTACTATTACACTTCTTCAATCAAAAACGATTTCTGTCATGGTATTCTGCTTACTCTTGATTCCCTTTTCAATCCCCAATTCAATCAGGAAAGTTTTTTGAAAACAATATGTTATATACGAGAAGAGGAAGGTAAAAAGTTATTCGATGGTCTTTTATATAAAGAAATGGAAAACCCTTTTATAGTGCAAAATTGTATTCAAAACTCTTCATTTGTTACAAATTTAGCAAACAATACATTCTCCTTCTCTAGTTATGGTGATCCTTTAGATTTTCCCTCCCTCTCTTTTGAAAAATTTTATAATTATTATAAGACATATTATAATCCAAAAAATTGCCTTTTAATGACTATAGGTAATATTCCTATAAGAAACTATACTACAATTTTTGATTATTACTTGACAGAATACGCCAATAGAGGAGAGGAGTTTTATTTTAAAGAAGAAAAACCATTTAAACAAATAAAAATAACTGATGTTAAAATGCCAATGAACACATTTTGCCATAGTAGCGAACAGATGATGTATACAGTTGGTTTTAAAATGGACGTGTAATTTTTTATATTTTTTAGAAATTCATTTCTTGATGATTTAAAGTATCGAGTTCTTTCAAAGTTATTATTAGAAGGATCAATGTCACCATTTTATAATTATATTCTTTTAACGAAGTTAGCTAAAAACTACTGTTTATCCAGCGGTTACAATAAATTTGGTGGAAACAATTTGTTTGGTGTGGGTTTTAATGAAATAGATAATAAAAATGTTGATCATATTCAAAAGATGATCCAAGATATTCTTAAATACTATGCTATGAACGGATTTAATAAAGATCACTTTAATTCAGTCATCAACAAATCTGAGCTGGATCTAAGACACTCTTGGACTGTCTCCAGTCAAAATTTATTTGTATCCTTTACATATCCTTGTATATATTCAAGAAATATTTTTTTGCAAAGTTTGCAAATGGATCATTACATAGAAGAATTACTACATGAACCACCTGAGATTTATTCCACCATGATAAAGGAAAAATTAATTGATAATCTTCATCAAATTCGCTTGAAAATGATTCCTAGTTTAGGATGTGTATTTAATAGGGTGAAAAAAGAAAATGAATTATTAAACGAGTTACCTGTAACCCCTTTAAATTACAAGATATTAGTACAAAAACAAAAAGATTCTGATTTATTTTCTCAAATAATAAATAAGTCGGTATTAGAAGATTTGGATAATAAAGCAAAAGTATTTAAATGCGAAACAAATACTTTAAAATCAGGAATAACTGTTTCTTACACTTTACAACCTACCAACAAACTAGTCTATTTAAAATTTTTTATTGATACGAAAACTGTTCCTGTACATCTAAAAGTTTTTTTGCCGTTTTTCTCTTATGTTTTAAATAAAATTGGTGCTGGAACTACCACTTACGATATGATGCCACATAGGAGCTCATTAATATGTTCTGAGTTGAGCTCAAAGATTATAATTTTACCAAACGTCTCTTCAATTGATAAATGTGATGTCGGTATCTTGTTAGAGTCTTTTTGTGTAACTAAAAATCTTAAAAGTATGTTAAACATTTGGTCAGACATATTCAATAATCCTCATTTAAATTACGTCAATTATATAGAAAATTTAATTAAAACCTATGTAGTTAACCAAAGAACTTCTACTTTAAAATCAGTTAAATCCTTGACAGTTGCAAGATCTCAAAGAAGACACACTAAATCTGGAATGTTGAATGAAATATTATTTGGAATAAGCCAAAATGTTATTTTTAGAGCTCATATTTGTCCTGACGGAAGCATTAATGGTATTATATATGTTCTTCAATATATTGCTTGTATTTTACTAAAAAAGGATGCATTGAAAATTTTCATATCCACTAGTGCTGTAAATATAACTTCAACTCTTGTTCAATTAGAAAGTTTTTGTAAAAAAATTTCTGATTCGGAATATAAGGTTGCTTATGACTATAATTTTGATCCATTTAAATTACAACAAAATATTTTTGAATTTATAAAAGAACCTATAAGAAATAATTATAACGTCAAAACATATAAAGGTGTTCCATGCTGTTACGAAGATTATGTATATATAGAAATAATGGGTTATATGATTACTTCGGAAATTTTAAAACCACAAATATGTTCTAATGATAAAAATACTGAAGTGGGTTTTATGATGAAAAATGGATGTTTTACTCTTTATTCTTTTAATGACCCTAATGTGCTGAAAACATTTGATATTTTTGATAAAGCTATTATATGGATAAAAGAAAATAAATTTACCAAAAAACATTTGGAAGAAGCTTTGGCAAAATTATTTCTAAAAATGGATTCATATATTGAGCCTTCACAACGCTCTTTATGCTTATTTACTCAAGGATTAACAAACGAAATGATACAAGATCATCGAAATACAGTTTTTGCATGCACCAGGAAGAAAATAGTCAATCTTATTGATAAATATTTTAACCCTGAATTGCCTAATATTTATTTTTCCTGTTGTAGCATGGGAAAGGGTTTATTAGAAGAAACTACTGATAAAAAATGGAAACAAGTATTTTGAATTAAACATAATATAAGGTTTATTATTTTTCTTGAGTATAAGGAATCTAATTTTATAAAAGGGTTATTTGTTAGTTTTATTATAAAGTTTTTTCAAGCAAGACTTGTAGATTCGTCTTAAATTTTGTTTGGCATAGCAACTTATTTCGATGTGAAAATTATTTTTAAAAGTATTTTATTAAATATATAAATTCCTGTACTAGAGATTTAAATTTACATAATTATTTAAAACTAAGAAACCTTTATAAGCATAATAATTAGATTTTATAGTCTTTATATTTTTAAGACTGTAAATATTTTCAAAATAACATTTTTTATCTAGATGGTCGATGTTTCTTTAAGAATAGTTCCCTATCTTACTATAGTTTACAATAAGTTTAAAAATGGTGATTAATTTGTGTGATTATATTGAAACTATATTAGAATTATTTTTAACTAAAAGCAATCCTTATCATCTTGTAAAACTTAAGTAATTTTATACGTGTATATTATTTTTCAATCTTTAAAATAATGTTAATTAGTGACAAAAGACAATAAAAACCAAAATGAATAAATCATACAACATTTATTGATAAAATATTTCACTTTAAATTTTTCCAAAATTGGATGTTAAATTTAAGTAAATTTTTTAATTCAATTTATCGTCTTTTAGTAGTAGTACTGTCCGAAATTAAATTTTCAACTTGATTAGATATATGATCTAATATCATACAAATGTTCGAAATACGATTCAATATTGGATTCGATATTTGTGGTCAAATATTTGCAGATTTTCCATAATTATTTCTATTATGTGCTACTGCATTGTTTTATACCATTGTAGTTTTGCAATTTTAATTATGTTTGATTGTAAATAACGTGGATGTAATTGTACAATAAATATCGTATTTACCATTCAATTACATAAGTGGATAGCAATGTATCGTATAATGCTGTGCTCATTATGTCATGTCATTATTAACTTTTAACATGAGAATCGTACAAAATATGACTTTTTTAAGTTAGTCTCGGATCTTTTAATTTGTCAATCTATCACGATATTAATTACTTATAATTAAATTAGAAATTTGAAAACCTATAAAATGAATTTACTTGAAAGAGTAAAGTCAACAGTCAACTATCCACAAATAAAACAATCCAATAAGTTTAGTTTTATAGTTCAGAGACCCGTATATTCAGAGATTTTCATGTAGAAATGTTAATTCAGATACGTTGTATTAGAGCATAGTTCCACGCCTTGCATTGCATATGTTTCCTGATCCTGAGTTGAGACGTTTCGATTTTACCTAGATTCAATGTATAAACAAGAAACGTCTACCCTAACAAGATAACATTGCCAATAAATGCTGCCACTTCTTCCCCTTTTCTAACAGATCCTCTTCCCTGCTAGTAAATCTTCAAGTTTATAATAGCTGAACTTATGTTTCCAAGCTTGTTTTGTATTAGATTCCTCATCAAACTTAGGGAATGCCTGGGTTTACGTTTTCTTAGCTAACTTATCAAACACCTGCAAAATCTAGCTTAATCTAATGAATGAATATGAGATCGGGTAGGGTCTATCTTGTTGGATTTCTTTATGAATTAGCTACAATTTACATTATCTACTGAGCAATTCTTTTTTCCAATTTCCAGATATGCTAGCTAGCTAAATCAGACTTCCAGATTTCTTTCATTTATTTTTAAAATTTTTGCAGTCTGGTAAGGTTAGAACAAAACATTTCTGAACCTTGAGCCTAAGTAGGTACACATCCAGTCTTAAGTTCTCTCTTTGTAGTCATCGATTTCATTGTAAAGCTTCTTTCCAAAAACAATAATAAAGCCCCAATTTGACAGATTTCCAATTAAAACCACTAAATGTGATTTTAGAGAATATATCATTGGAATTACTAATGATCTGCAGTGGTACCTATCACCTGAAATGACTCTTATTACTCAAACGAGGTACACCAAAGTATTCTTATAGCCATCAAGTAATTTTTACATAATACTGGTAAGTGCTGCAGTTAATTTCTCTTGAGTATACACAGCTTCTTAAATGACATTCCTCAATTTCTATGAAAGCTGCAACATATAGTAGTTGCTGTTCTAAAGAGTTTCTAAACTTTCTATTAAATCCAGAATTTTCTCACCTGCTAGTTTATTTTTTTTTAAAGTTGTACCAGGGCTAAATTCGATTGATGGTAAAAGCAAACTATCTTCTTCGATGACCGAAACATGTCGTATACTCTAGGCACGTTTCCAAACGCATGCAATATGGCTAATTATAGTGACTGTGCAAAACAGTCCATATCATACCTCAAGCTCTTTTTAAAAGCAGCTTTCAAACTAGCTACTTTGTCAAGAATTTGGAATACATGTACCTGACCAATTTTCGGAAGTAATCAGTCTTTACTAATATCTTCTAGTGTTACAAAAATTCTGTCTACATTGTGCTGCCAGGACAAAACTTGTTTTCAAGTGGGAACGTTTTGAGGTTTAAGTTACCATTCACAAATCATAAGGTAAATGAGATGTATGAATCTTGGGCCCTTGAAGACCACATGTCAGTATTGATTGCATAAGATAAGTTGGCTGAGGTTATTTTATCTTTTATCGTGTTTATAACACGATGTCTATTATTTCCATACATCTTTGAGATAACTTGTCTTAAGAACGGTATTCTGTGTCGAAGTTAATACATAAGCTCCAGAATCCTTAGCAACCTTTGAAAACTGCGATCATGCACAATGCTGCACGGTTAGAAGTATAGTGTCATCATTTAACCAATACCTGCTCTTATTACAGTTGTTTGCACGTCAGATAGTGGTTTTTGATTTTTGACATAGTTGTCATTAGGACTGACATTGCTAGTGCCTTTCATAGAACTTTTGCTAACGCTAGGTATGACAGCATCCTGTTCTCTGCGACACGCAGTCTACAGCTATTGCAATTCCTTCATAACAGAAGGATGGTATCTTTGTAAATGGTGGATCCTGTTGGTTGTTGCTCCCGTGTGGCAGTGAACTGTTAAATTTGGTTATTTCTCCCGCTTCTATTTTCCATTAATATGTCCACGGTTGATTTTTACAGTCCAAATAGTTCCAAACTAGACTTATCTCCGACAAAATTTTTATTTTTTGAATTTTAAACAAAATTTTATGGCAACTAATGAATTTAAAAATTTTTCATGGTCATATAAATTAGAAAATTGTGTCATTCGTTTTAGAACAACAAAAAATACATATTGCATCAATTTTGCTTTGCAAAAATTGAAAAATTATCGAAAAAAAAATTTATTTCGAGATGTTCCGTACATTTTCTCGAAAATTGATGTGCGCAAAAAGGTTCAAATTGATTTTGATTTCTTAAAAACTAAATCAAAATCTCATCAAAAATTCGATTCTGCAAAGTACTACTTAGTAAAATTAATTGTAATTGATACTTGATTTTTTATTTCTTACAAAGATTATTAAACATTTAAATAAAAATTTTGGTAAATAAGATTTTTCTTGTAATATTTATCACATTCTGAAAAGTTGTCAACAAAGATGGGTTTTAAGAATTTCAGTTGTTAATTCACACGATTTGTAAAGAGGAGCTTTATTATTAATAGGAAAATAAAAATCACAAATTTATATTTTTTTATTTTTCCAACAATCTATAATTATAAAATCTTGTTTAGAGGGATCGACCATTTTGAAAATATCTCTTATTATTTAGATATTTCTCTGAATTAATCAAGCATTGTTCAAAATTAATAATAACATCCGATTCTAGTATTCCAAGATTATATAGGTATAAAAATAGTCTAATAAATCTCATATTATGTACTGGGTTGTTTAATTATTTTCCTTAATTTATTAAGCATGTTTTAAGTACATTTTTAATGTCTAATCAGTATTTTAGTGTTTCAAGACTTAATATTAAAACATACTGTAATATATCTAATGTAATTTTATTGTAACATTCAAATATATTTAAAATTTATCAAGGTTTGTTTGAATACAGTATTGATAGTAGACTTAAGTATTTCTGTCTTTTATATACAAATTTAGTGTAACAAATCTCATATGATTGTATTTATTGATTAAATTTTTCCTTAGTTTATCAACCCTTTCATTATACGATATTAATAGTAGACTAGTATTTCAGCCTTTAATTTACAAATATAGTGTAACAAATCTCATATGATTCTATTTTATTGATTAAATTTTTCCTTAGTTTATCAACTTTTTATAATACAATAAATATGGTAGACTTTAGTATTTCTGTCTTTTATATACAAATATAGTGTAACAAATCTCATATAATTGTATTTATTGATTAAATTTTTCATTAGTTTATCAACCCTTTTATAATACAATATTAATGGTAGACTTTAGTATTTCAGCCTTTAATATAACAATTTAGTGTAACAAATCTCATATGATTGTACTGTATTCTTTACATGTCGTAATTAATCAAAGCTATTTTTAAATTTAGTATTAATATTAGATTTTAGTATTTAGATATATAAAGAATACGTAGAAACAAGTTAACTCGAATATACATATTATTTTTATCTTGCATTTAAATTAACATTGTGAATTTTCCAAACTAATTTCATTGAATGGTAAAAAAATAATATAATTGAGAGGAGAACAATTAAAATAAAACACCCAAACAATAATTTTAGTTCTATTAATATTTTTTACTAGATCATTACTAAAGTAACTAATAAATTTACTCTTAAACCTTGCTTAAAAATCATACTGTAAAAATTGAATGATATTTATTGTAAACTTTAAAACTGATGATATATCATCTTTTTATAATTATTTCCTTAATTCCTGAGAATTTTGTCTTTTCATAAATGATTATCGAATTATGCTAATATTTGAAACTTTTTTATTTCTAAATTAAAAATTTCATTTATTAAAATATTAATAAAGTTCTATTTGTTTCTTTGCATTTTCAATTATTCATTTTTTTTTGTTTTTAATCATTATTAGGTAGATGTTGATTTCTAATCATAAAAAATCCTATATATTTGTGTTTTTTAATGTTCTTGCTTGTTTTTTTCACTATGTTTTATAATACACAGAAATTCTTTCTATTTTGACATTTTTACTCCTTATCCGATTTTCAAGTTTTTTAAGGTTGAAAATCAAAAGGATAAAAAAAATATTTTTTCAAGGGTGAATTTTGGAGTTTTTTTTTAACCTGCACTTGATTAATTTCTTTTTATCTTTTAATTTAAATATTTAAAAACCAAATCTAATGATGATATCATAATGCAAAAATTAATTACATTTAATTTTGCTAATATTTTGACTATCTAAATTGATATATTAATTTTCAAGTGTTTTTACATATAAATATTATAATCTATATACAAGCTTAAAACATAGTAAATATTATTTTATAGTTTATAACTGCTAAAAATAGATTTAAAATTTATTTGACACCAGAATTTAGTGATATTTTTTTATTCTATATTCCTTAAAGCTTTTGAAACTGAAAATACAAAATATGCGAGAAAATTAAAAAAAAATAAACAAAAACTGGGTTGAAATGTACTTAAATACCCCGGGTTCGAGTCTATATTCAAATACCTTTTAATTATTTTAAAAAAAATCTGAGATAAGTTATTTATGGCATTATGTGTGATTTTAACATTTACCAAGTTCTAACTTTTTTCTGTCTACGCCATATAAATTCAAACAATCGTTTGGGTCGAGTGTAAAATTTTCCCCCCGTATACATCAGGTGTAAATTGTTACCCTGGCAAAAAAAATCAAATTAAAATTAAAAAGAAATAATAAAAAATAATAATAATGGTAAAGGATAATTAAATTAATTACTTCAAAATCTTCATTTTAGACATTTGTTTTTAACATAAACTCATTCAAGTATGATTCCAATTCTGTACCGACAATACCTTTTTATATTTAATTATAGTATTTCACCTTTGACAAAATTAATAAAATATTTTGAGTGCGAGCTCCTGTAATAGGGTCTACAAAATGATGTCTATGGTTAACTGTACGGCGAGTAAAATTTTTATTACTTGATAGTAAATTATAAGTTCTCTATTGGTCGCTTAAAATAAAAGTTCCTTGTCTAAAAACATTTACAATTTCTTGAAGAAGGCTACTAGTTCAGTGATCATGAACATGCTTTAAGTAGATTTTTGCTCGTACTAATGAGGTGTCAGCTATTCCGAAGACCTAAAATTCATTATTTGTTGCGCATACTCTGTAGTACTTCAGTTTATGTAAAAAAAGCTTTCCTCGACATGGAAAACGACCCCTGGACCTCCAAATAGTATCAGATTTGTTAAGAAATAGGTTTTGCAATACTCTCTAATTTCATTGCAAAAGCAAACAAATGATCTTTTTGAAATTTCAACCTCTCGCATAATTTCTTTTTTTGTGTTCAAGCCTGTTCTTTTCCACAAAAGCTGCACACACATTTTCAATAACTTATTAAAATTATTGAAGAAGGAATAAGATATTATTGATACATACTTTTTGTACCAAAGGCATTTAATCCTATTTTATCAAAATGCATATTTATCACTGTTACGGGTACATGTTACATCTTTCATTTGAAGCGAGCAATGTTCACAGTTTATTATCCTTCTCAGAACACATATAACTCTTAAGTATTCTATCAAATCTTTATTATATCCACAGAGAAACGGTTCAAGGACACTTGTAAAAAAAATGAGAAGTCATTTTAAGAGTGATTTTTAAAATTGGTTTATTAAATATTTTTTAAGAAAGAATTCCACTTTTGCAATTTATTTTTTACTAAACGCATTTAAATTATATTTTTTTTAATTTTCATTATAATATTTTGTTAAGTGTAAATTTGCCCCTGGGGTGAAAATTTTACACTTGATGTAATCTTTTTTGGTATTTTCATTTGACTATACATCTCACAGCTACTGATCTTTTAACGCCCTCACATTTTGAGGCTGGTAAATTTTTTTAAAAATTGAAAAATAATTTGTTAAATAAATAGAAAAAAATAGTAAAATAGTAAACATATTTTTTTAAATTTTATAATATAACTTAACTAATTAAATTTTTATTAAATCAAGAGCAGAAGATAAAAAATTGTTTCTGTTGTTAAAATAAAAGCAAAATTCTTTTAAAAACGATTCTCTTTGCTCAGTTTCAACACCGTTGCGTGCATTTATTCCTTCTTTTAACTCATGATTAAATGATTCAACTGCTTGTGTATTAACACCGT
>CAKKLC010010759.1:0-11337 GCA_918559645.1 Ceratonova shasta | reverse complement strand
CGCCAAAGGCACCATTTTTTTTTAATTTGCACAAATTTTCAATAGACTTAAAAAAAATAAAATTAACTTAGATAAATAATTTTTATTTAAAATGCCGATCTTAGGTGATGGCTACATCCTTTAAATAATATTCAATATCATATTCAGAGCATCTTCTCAACAAATCGTTCAGTTTATCTGACTTTAACGCGTCTTTATTCTTCAAAATAGTATTTTATTTTCAACTAAAGCAATATCTACACTTCTTTCTGTTAAAGCATCCTTTTCTCTTAATATAATGAGCAAAGTAGTCAAAGATGGGTGAGATAAATTCAATAAGATATTTATGCTATTATTATATCCCTCGCATATATTTATGGTAAGTGGAAGCAGTTCCTCCAATGTCCCTGTTGCGTTCAATGAAATATATTTACCTTAACCAATATAATTGCTTTCAAAAAAATTTATAAAGTTATCAAGATTTATAGATACAAAAGCACTTTTTTATGATTCACTACATTTTTACTGAAAAAATTTCCATCGAAAAAAATAATATTCAAAAAATGATATTCACGAAGTTATCTGGAATTTCTAGGTGAATATTACTGTAAAGAGAAACTAATTAAGTGTCTTTTTGCCAACTGAAGTGAAAATGGTGCAAATAAAAATCAGTAAAACGCTGTAAACAGATTATTTGATTTAGTTTCTAAATTATCATAAAAAAGACTTCTCAAATTAATAAATTATAAGTATTGCATTTAACAGAATTAGAATTTAGTTGGTTACATTTATCAATATTTCGCATTTAACTTTAATGCAAAGCCAATAACAATTTTTTAAATACCTCTTTTACTTATAATGTTGATATAAAAACCATAATGATTTATATTTAATACTGGATATTGGCCACAATTCCCATAAAGATATGTAATTATATTAATATCATCTCTCCAGCTCGCAACAACTCTAATTATTATTTCCGATACTTGGACAAACCTTTTTTTATTGCTTATTGGAGAAGAATAAAAATTAAAATATATATTTCCGGTTATCATTTTTTTGATTAAAATGTTGTCGATTAAAAGTTTTTTTGGTTAAAATGACCCTTTCCCTTTTTAATTGCCTCTAATCAGATTATAATCTAATCAATTGGTAGAAAACTTAAGGCCGTTAAACAGTTTATTAATTTTCTAAATTGATGTTCTCTTTTATAGATAGCAGCTATGTGGGTTTTCTGTAAATTTCTCCCTACTATCTGCCCAAAATGGAATAAGCAATTTGAAACCTTAACATATGGGAATACTTCCTAACATGCATTAAAAGGAGCCTTATCGAAATCTACAATTATATTGATTAAAGAATTAGGGATCAAAATTTTTTTATTTATTTCGAATAGTTTTACATAGAATGTTTCTTCTTTATTCTTCAAAAAGCAGAATAAGTACGGAAAAAATCTTTTGAATAAACAGCAATGAATTACATAAAGTTGCATTAAATCTCCCGGAGAACAATAAAATGTTCAATTTATGAGAAACACTTTTGGTTTTGAAATGTACTCTTGATAAGAAGAGTTATTAAAAATCAAAAGTCTGGAGGGATCCTTTATTCCAGTTATACAAAATTTAAATTTATTTCTTGATGGTTTCTTTAGCTCATCTGTAATATCTTCCTACTTATTTAAAGTAAAATTTTGTAGCTTTTTTCTTTCGTTTTGAAACGTTTTTTACAATAATTTTGTGTTTAGAAGGTTCTGCTTCTTTTTAAGATCAAGATTACTTAAAAGGGAAGAAATAATTACGTTGGGTTTAATCTGGGAACCTTTGGAGATAGATTTTAACTTTTCTTTAAAAATCAGTGCTTTTGCTTCCGCATCTGTTTTTTTGTATGATTAAGATTTATTTCTTTTAAGATTTTTAATTCAATAGTTTTTTTATCAATGCAGAGTATTTCCTTTACGTACATCTCCAGGTAGTTAAATTGTTGTTTTTTGTACTTATATAGTATTTTCTACCCTTGTATAAAAGATTTTCTTCGCCTTTTGTTGAAAAAATGATGTGAGGTGCTTCTTCTTTTTCTAATTCTTTATCACTGTCAACTACATGCTGCATTTTTGGTCATTTTTGATAATTTTTAAAAATTTTAAAAAATTAGCGCAACTTGCGCCCTAAGCACACATACATATAAACATAATTTCAAATTTTGATTTTATTAGATATTATTGTTATGAATTTTAATTTACTGATACTATTATAAATTAAAATTACGGTTGAAAACTTTCATTTAATTTCTCATACTTCGATTTCGAGCAAGCTGGACGGCTTTTGCCAGATTTTAATCTTTCAATTAATATTTCGAAACAATCGTGTTCCTTGACTAATTGCTCACACAATTTATAAAATGTAGGGTGCAAAATGTTAACAGTTTGTTTAAAAGCACGATGCCATGCTTCCACTGAATTATTGGTTCGAAGGAGGTGATCAATCACTCTGTTTCTAATATTCCAAATCTTTATATAAAACGTTAGTTCTCCCGTCAGCCTCTTCGTTGCAGACCAATATAGATGTCTTCCCAGTATTTAATTATTAGTATAAATTCATGGGTACAATCGCGAACCAAATCTTAAAATGCTGTAATAATATCTTCTAATGGCACGAAACTAAGTGCGAGGATCATTTTTGTGTGAATTCTTATATTTAAATTTTTACTGTATTCTGTGGTAAGGTTGAATTTTCAAATTTTTTGCTAAAGATTCTGGGTTAGGTGAAAGTAGCATTTAATCATTTTAACCTGGGAAATACAACAGAGCAAGCTTTTTAGTCGGTTTTTTAAAATCTGACATTTCGCTGCTTGGATTTAGGCTTGGCTTTAATTCCTTCAGCTTCCAAAATATTCTTGAATAGTTATCATCCAACTTATTAGGAAGCAAGATATAAATAAATGGTACAGCAGATCGGTTGCTGAGTGCATGAATCGTAAAGACTTGCAGAAAAATAAAAGGGTGCCATTTCATACATCCTTTCAATAAACCAATTATTATGTTCTTGAACGAGGTTAATATTTCAAGAAGTTCCAAATATCAGAATTCTTTTCAAGTCATCAGAGCCAGAATCCCAGGTCAAGAAGTCTGTATCTCTTAATGTTTTTTTTATAAAAAAACAGGAATACTGATAACTCAGTGAATTTACTACAGCATAAGAAACATCATGCTCGTTTTAATGATGCGTTGTGAAGTCTTTATTTTGGAAAATTGCAAGCTATTTTCAAAGAAACTCTAGCTGTTATTTGCTGAATGTTTGGCGTGGTGTCTTACAAGTCGTTATAGCGCTTTGTCGTATTGCTGACACGATCTGCTTTAATGTAGCTTCATTAATATCTGAAGCATGATTGTGTTTCGTAACGATTAAAACAAGATTATCTAAACTTATCTTCAAACGTCCAGATCAATTTTTTATTGGTCATTTTCATGCTCTCGCTCCATCAGCCAAAACTCGATCTTTGTGAAGGCGATATCCTCCATCGCAGTATAAGATCTTTGTTCAAGTTAGATTCAATCCGTTCCATAGCTAAAATAAAACAAATATACAAAAATAAGTAAAATTGTAAAAGATTTGAATAACGTAAAATATGGAAAATGCATACCTGATTTACCGAAAATAAACGTCGACTTAATTATATGTACCGTTGACAGTGGGAATAAGACTTTACTACTTACAATAATAATTTTCAACCAGTATGTATACCTCACAGGATTTAAGGGAATCACGAATCAAAACAAAGTGACGAAACGCTAATATACTTTATATTAAATAAATAAACAACATTTTCATGAAAATTTTGTAAAAGCACCAATTAATTATAAATAAGATATAGCTTTGGTAGAAAAGTTATCTTAGTTATGTGAATTTTTAAAAATTAACAGTCAATAATATATAATTAAACTTATTTTTTGCGCTAACGTCGGCGCAAAAAAGTCTTAGCGGTAATGTCGGGTGCCATTATATATTTACATTGATTTATTCTAAATAACATGTTTCCATTCTTTATACCATATGGAAAAATAAGATGGCTATCAATAGACTAAAAAGTCCGAATGGTTTAAGTCTTGATAGTTATCTTAAATTAAATAACAGAAAATATCATAATTTAACAGAAGGTATATTCAAACTATGGTTATTGAAAATGGTCTTACATTAGCCAAAAAATTATTTCCTAGTAAACTCTAGATTTCTACATTTGAGAAAAGAGTTGAAGTCTCTATTTTTCTTAAAAAAGAGAAAAAACTAAGATCATTTTCCATATTATGTCGCAATATGTTAATCAAATACACTGATGATTTCATCTTTTTTGTGTGCAGGTTATTTTAAGTGGTTTTTGTGATAAATCTAATATTGATTAGAATAAGGTAAATAATTCACTATGAATGATAAAACGGGTTAAACTGGATGTTATTTATAATGAAGATAAAACAATTCACTAGTTGTAAGCTAAGGGGCTAAAGTGACTAATTCTTTCGTAAAATTTTTCAAATATTGTGTATATAAAAAACGGCTTGGCGCAAAGTAGTTACATGAGGAGTTTCTGCTAAATTGCCACAAAAAAAATCTGCGAACTCACCACGGTTTTTGATCAATTTATTTAATTTTCTTAATACCCTTATAGACATTGAATTCACACATTGACATAGAAACATTGATTTGTTGATTCACCTTCAATATATTTACAAAAAAGACAAAGTTTAAGTTAAGAAGATAAGATGGAGATGCCAAAAAAGAACTTGTATGCGATATGTTATGCTTGACGATCAGAACATTATTTTAGAGGATGGAATTCATAACCATGAATCAGATGTGCTAAAGATTTAAAAATAGAAAGTAATGGAAAATTAAAAAAAAAAGAATTGCAAACTAATGAGAGTTCTTCTAACAATGTGCTTGAAGCAATTAGATCAATTAAAGACGCTGAATTAATTTCTACAATGTCTTTTATTAAAACTATTATAGATGGAATTAAGAAAATAAGAAATAAAGAGAACCTTTATGTACCATTAAACTGTAAAGATATTCTAAATATACAAAAACATGACATAGAAGGGAATTTGTTTTTGTTATATGATAACGGTTCAAACAGTATAGATAAAATTATTTTTTTTCTTATCAGTTTAAAGGAACATTTATATAAAATGTAAGAGTAGTACTCATAAATGGAACTTTTAGGTCTATTCCACCTAAATATTATCAGATTTTAATTCTTTATAATATATATTTTGGAAAATTCTATCTGATAGGTTAAATATTTCTAAAAAATATAACTGGAAAGAGATATACAACCTCATTAAAAATATATGCAAAAAATTTTTACAATTATAATCCTAAATATATTGTTTGTTATTTTGAAACTGTTTTAATTAATGGTATAAAAGAAAATTTTATTGAATCAAGATTTAATAGTTTTTTTTTAATTTCAGTCAATCAATATGGAATAAAATACAAACCTTAGGTTTGACTTTATTATACAAAAATGAAGGCAATTTTAAAAAGAGAAGTAAAATGTTAATAATATGCTCATTCATACCGGATATTGATGTTTTAAAAGTTTACCAGAATTTAAAGTTACGGACCAAAAATATTATTTTTGTGAATTCGGATCAATTTTTGGCCTATTTTGATAATACTTTAAAAGGTACTTTTATGAAAATAATGTTATAAAATGTGAACCAAGTTATAAAATAAATGTTTGGAATGTTTATGAAAGTCATAAATAATGTTGCAAGAACATTAAACTGTGCTGATGCACGGAACAGAACACCTAACTTTCCTAACCAAGTAGCTCATCCTAATATAGCTAAACTTTTAAACAAAATCTTAAGCGAAGACTCGAAAAATGAATATTTTATAAAAAGAGCAACTAGTGGAATAATTAAAAATTCTAAAATCTGTTAAAATAAAAAAAATTGCTTAAAATTGTTGATAATTATAATTCAATAGATATTTTTGATTGTATTGATGCAATTGATTTGTTTTACAAGCTTAAATTTGATTTTAATAATCAATAAGTGACTTTTCATCAAATTTTAATATTTATTTTCGCTGGGAAGTTAGCTCAAAGTCTTCATATGGCAATTTTGCGCTTACCGTGATTTACTGGTTGTAATGTAAGGTCTAAAGTGATTAATTATATCGTTAAACTTTTCAATATTTTGTGTATAATAACTTATAAATTTATGTTTATAATTCAAATAAATTATTTTACTAAATTTTAGATTTTGTTGTTTAAATCTTACTTTTTGCCTTACAAATCAAAATTCTCTATTACCTTTAATCATCGACTTTTTACAACTTTTTTATTAAATTTTGCTTTTAAAATTATTAAGAACTAAAAATGAATGATTTTTCTGTCAGTAAAATTGTATTATAAACATATTTTATTCGCAAAATCCAAAAATTGATGAATTGTGTATATTAACAACATTTTGATCTCAATCAGCTATTAAATAGTAAGGAATCAGGTCGATAAAAGTTTTAAAAAATTATTTTTGAATTGCTGATTTTATTAATAATTAAATTTAAGAATATGGAATGTTACATTCATAATATAGACATAACATTAAACTTAAACTCTCATTTACATATTAAACTTTCAAAAACAAGTATAATTACTAATAAAAGTATTCCTATTCATAAAATATTAAAAACTATACCATATACCGGTTTCCTTTGAGTTAATTAAGACGAAATATTTATGTGAGCTTGAATGATGATTATTTTGATTCTTTGAACCTTTATTTATTATTTGAAAATATATTAGTTAATAAAATATCGTAGATTCTACATTAGATTGCCGAATATTTAAATTGACATAATAGGAAAAAAATTTTTGTAAATGCTGGTTTTAAGTATCAAATAAAAAATATAAGACTTCAAGATTTATTTGCAGAATTGAAATTAGAGAGTTAAAACTCTTAATCTTGGCTTTTTTAAACTCCCAGGTAAATTCTAGGAGATATTTAAAGTACTGACTATTATTGATTCCGTGTCTACTTCTAATAAATGGTTTAGATAAAGACAAAGGTCCTTTAATATTTTAAATATGAATATCAAAATCAAAGGAACTAACACTAGGTTTACGGGCGTTTCTTATATACTTTACTCTACGAGTTATCGTAAAATTGACGAGTGGATTAAAATAAGTATTTACTTAAAAAAAACAATTTATTTAAACTAAATGTGAGTTTAACAAGATAAGATTTCACATAAAAATAAAATATAATAAAGTCAACATTTTTTTAAAGTTATTACGAAATCGATAACAATAATACAAAGGCTACATAATCATATTTATTGTATACATTTTTTGCATACCTATTGCATTTCTTTAGTGCATTTTCCGATTACGATCTTTTTACAATAATTATAGCAATTAATGCTTCTATTCTTATTACAGTAGCCCACTTGGCAACTTTTTTGCACTCCTAATGATAAAGGTGACTGATTTGAAACGTCTGAATTATAACGAACATTATGCTTATTTTCTCCAGCTAATTCATCTGCTAAAGAAAATTTAAATTATTTTCTGGATCTTTTTGATCCACTACACCCTTTGTACAATATCCAGACGTTTATTGGTGCCAAATCCAAAATATTAATAAAAAATCGAACTGGTTATGGAAAACATCCAGCTTTCACACTATATTTGCCTGCCATCTGGTACTCAAAGTTAACACAAAATTTTGTTTTATTATAAAACGTAATAGTTTCTGGAACACATTTTATTTATATATCTATCTGTATATTTCTATGCTTAATACTTAGAAGAAGCACTTTTATATTCAATTTACTTTTATACACAGTAAGACTGCACTATTCTGATTTTTTTTAATTTTATGAAAATAACTGCATCTTATCTTTTATTTTTTTGGCTACTTTTGGTAGTTCTCTTTTATTCAAACGGATTGTCCCAATCAAGGTTGCCTTTAGTACTAGCAATTTTTTGCCCAGCCGAATGCTGGTAAAAAAAATTTCATTCCTGATATTTCTTCCTTCATATAAATAGTTTCCACTAATATAAACAGTACAAACTAGCCAAACGAATTTGAGCATTAAATGTTATCTTTTACCAATTATGGGAAACAATTCAAAATATTTTTTGATTTAACGTCAACCGCTAACCAAAACTTAATCCCAAATTTATGTGGCTTATTTGGCATATATTGTATAAATCTGCAACGGGCTTTAGTTGAAAACAGTTGTTCATCCACTGTGATATTTTGATGTTGTTTATAACAAGCCTGGATGTTACTAATAAATCTGTTCTATAGTTCCGAAATGTGTGCAAATTTATGGGGTTGTAACATTTTAGATCATTAAGTTGTTTTATCAAAGCGTATAAATCTCATAATTACCATAAATCTATATCATGCATTGTGTCTCGGAAAAAATTAGGACTTTATTTTTCTTACCATAGATAAGATACTTTCAATGATCTTACTTCGTACGCGCCTGAGCATATAGTATTGCTAGAAATCAACGTAATTAGTAAACTTAAATTATCTAATCATTCTTTAAAAATTCGACGTGTCTCTGTTTTGGTGCAGTCTTTTATATGTTTTATAATGTGATAGTCAATTATAAATTCAAAAGTATTAGTACACAATCTGACATAATATTTCTTTTTGCGTAACCAGTAGGCCCTGCAATATCCTTTAATATAATATGAACGGACAGTCTAACCCTATTTTACTGCTTTCAGTTTCACCAACCGTGTAACGTCAGATGCAATTTCAATTTCTTCCATTACATCCCGGGATGTTTTTATAATACTAATCCTCTCATCCTGGTTGTCAGAACTAGAAACATTTCGCGTTTTTTTTCTTATACGAAGTATATTAAAGAAGTTTTTCTCTTCATTAACCGAAAATTTGCCATTTCTGCCATTTTAGTGGATTCAGAATCTTCACTGTAATTATAATTTTACCTAATTCATATTGATGTTGTTAATTTTGGTAAATTTCTTATTACATCTCGTGTTTTTACTCATAATTGATAGAAAGGGGTGTATACAAGAACCAATAATTAGATCGTCGTCGTTGATTTTGATCGCTATTTATTTTTGAACACTTTCTTTCTGAAACTTTTGTACATTATGAATGCTAGGCTCATACTGAATATTTTAATGCTCTTTTCGACAATAGAAAATAAAAATTCCGTAGCAGATCTATTAAACACTTACCTTATACAACCAGCTTGAGTTTGTACTATCGCGGTGCAATCGAGATAACGATTTTGACACAAAGAATATAAAAACATTGCTTTCACTCTTGTATTTCCTAGTGAATCAATAATGTGGCGAACTAAGCAAAAATAAGAATATTTTTAGAAATATAAGTGTACCCGTCAATTTGACCGGTACCGTAGAGATAAGTATACCATAAATGACTTATAAAAAGTAAAAGTCTAAGAAAAAAAGACTGTGTGTATTAATTAAAAAAAAATGATTATTTTACGATGTAAATTGGTTGAAATCGAATAAGCGGTTTTCCAGATATTTCATTGCAAAGTTTAAATTCCATTAAATTGACGGGATCCCGTAAACCTAGAGTTTATATAGTTCAAAGAGTAGTTTATATTTCTGTGCTTGAAAATATCAATTGAACTTAAAGCCCTTCTATAGGCTTTCCATTCTTCAGTTATAATAATTGTTTTTGCAGCAAAGTTATTTAAGATTACTTGGGTCTTTTTATCAGCATTTTATTCAATAACTGGTACTATTAAAATTTCTTTGGTTCCTCTTTCAACTATTCGCACGTACTATTGCTCTAAATTTTGCCTGTCTCCATTTTATTTTCCACAAAAGAATAACTTTTATTAAATTCAACTTTCTTGGGTAGACCATCTATATCATATCCACCTATCCTTTCACTATTATCAGTGACGTAAACACAAATAATCTGCCTACTAATTCACTGTATCTAAGAAAAGTTTCTCTATTAATATTCAAATCATAAGCTATATATATTAAACATGACATTTATATATTTGTAAAGGAGTTTAAAGATTTTTTCATCTTTAATTTACAACAATCTAAAAAAAAGTAATGTATACTTTTTGACCTGTTGAATTGTTTGTTATGTATGCATATATCAATAATCTGCGTTTAACGTAACTCATTTGCAGATTTCCATTATACTTCTCACAAACCATGGTGTTTTTTATCAACTTAAGTCTTGCAAGAAATACATTTTATAATTCAAATGAAGATAAAACTTCTTCAAGGGTCAGTTTAGTTATTCTAATATCTTCGATATCTTGATCACTGTACATGCTATCGCCTTTTACAATTTTGTTGCGAGATTTTCGAGGGTGAAATCTCAATTTGGATCAAAAACCAGCATGTACCTATGTAATTATTTAAATTAATAATTTAATTATTTATTAAGGAATTAATAATTTTTTAAAAACGTACTAAAATAAATAAAGGGTCAGGTAAACATCGTGCTACATGTATGAAAAAAAATAAAAATTTAGTTAATTGACTTAAAAAATCTTAATCATTTCAAATAACTTTTTTTAAAGTATCTATAAACATATAAAGCTTCAATAATGGCGCCTATTAGTTTTTAAACACCAAATTGGGTTTTAAACTCACTCTTTAATTTATTGTTATAAGTTTAAACATTTTACATGTGAGAAACAGTAGTTGGACGAATAAAATTAAATTTTTGCTTAACCTTTGCGTGGATATATATATCATCTTTTCTTAGAGAATTATAAGCCTTTCATTTATCTATTAGGATAGTTTTTCTTGATCTTAAGACTCTTTCGATGATGGGTACAATAAAAGTTGCACTCCTTTCGAGTGTAATTTCAGCGTTGCCAAGCGCCGGTGTTGTACAAGTCTGTATAATAGTAAGTGGTCAATCAGGCATGAAAGAAGCCTTTCCTGTGTAGAATTTGACATTATGATTAAGTTTAGTTTCATCGATTTGTACTGGTCCCACAAAGCCTCAAAGTCTAATTGCTTCTTAAAAAAAATATTCTTCAATTCTTTCAACGAATTTTTGTTTAATGAGCCTTATTGTCCTTCTAGAAACGCATACAAAGTCTTTGATGTTGTCATGCATAATTTTTTTTAACAAGAAGTAAACAATATTTAGTTTCTTTATCACTGATAACGATCTACCTTGAAGAAAGAAGATGTAAAGGATTTAGTAATTTGATAATGTGCAAACTAATTATTTTTACACCTCCAATTCACACCTACCTCCTATTTGTCAAAGGTAACCAATCTCATCTTATTTAAAACAATCATTAGATTAACTTGCCTAAAAAATGAGCGGATTATGTTTACTATAGCCCCCCCCCC
>CAKKLC010010747.1:0-11045 GCA_918559645.1 Ceratonova shasta | reverse complement strand
CATATAATTACTTATTAGATATTTTAAATTTTATAAATATTTTGGATATCTAGTAAATATCATGATATATTTCTCAACAATATTTTTTATTTGAAATTTCTAAGATTCATATGTTATTTGAAAAGACCGAAATGTTTAATGTATTTTTATTGTGATAAATTAGATATTATTAAGCCAATTATCAAAAATTAAATCAAATAAAATTATTGATTATTTTTAGATCAAAAGAAAAATTATTAATAATTTATATATAAGCTTATAAAATTATAATTTCTGGAATATTAGAAAATCAATCATTAGGGAAAAAAACTTATTAGAAAATTGTAAAAGACACCTGTCTTAAATACTCTATCTAGTTATTGTAATAATTATACAGTTAGAAATGAACAGAAAAAAATATAGGGAAAACATTAAACAAGACTTATACTAATTAATGTTTTATATTTTGTATTTAAAAAATTTAAAGTTATAAAATTCAATAAAGTAAAAGATATTTATAACCGTTATTTGGATCTACTGCATATTTTGCCCAAAAAAATATCAACTGACTTTTTTATACAAAAATATTTAAAATAAAATTTATTTAAAAATTAAATAATTATATAAAAAGTAATAATTTTAATGTTGGGAATGGTAGTGTTTGAGAATATCTAGCAGTGCGTAGCCAATCACTTCGGCATAAATTATCGTTCCACATCCACTGTTTCATACATATAATATCAAGCCTATCTATATGTTTACCTTTCATGTTATTGATTCGCCTCTTGATCTATGTCCAGAACGACTCAATCGTTGGTGTAATAGCCTGCACACCTAACTGCGCAAATAAAAAACTGTTTTAACCAGTCTGTGATCGAATCCTAGTGTTAGAATGTTATAAAATAGCCTGCATTCATCACTGGAAATGAATGAAACTATTTTGCACAATCTCTGAAATATTTCTAGTAATACATCTGCAGACGTATTCTGCACTAGTTCTATATATATTTTAGATGGATTGTAGGAGGTGTCAGAAATTACAAAAACCATATTTCTGACTTATTAGCGCTGTCTGTGTCGTTTTTAATACTATAAAGGAACAGACTTTGGTCAAATTGGCAAATAATACCCCTTCTATCTAACCTGGTATAAGGTTTGTTTCCTCGTACATAGATGTCAAATTACCAATTATATCAAAAAGCTGTTTATCACGCTTTTATTAACATCTACGATTCTTCTGATCTAGGTTTGAGTAGTACCTGGCAGCCACTGCCACAGCAGCTTTATTCTAATTTTTAACTCAAATCGGAAATCTTTAAACATCATACCTTTGCTGATACAGTATTTTTTTTTAAAAAAGGGTATACTGAGGGTTCATACACCTAAAAGCTTAGCAATCAACATTTTTTTTATATGGTCTAACAACCATATAAGCAAAACACTGGTCAAACTCAAGACTCCTCCTCAAAATACCCAGTTTCTCTCAAGTATCTTGTAATCTCTGCCGTCTTGGAGTTGATAATCATCCAATTACAGTTACAAAAAAATTATCTATGATTGAAGATCTAAAATTTATTTTTTAAAGGATTATTTTATTAAAATTAAACAGTTTATCCCACTATTTACGTCAATTTATATACGCTAATGGTTTTTTCATTATTATAATTAATTTGGATTCTTTTTGGATTAATTGTATAAAAATTTGAATGGTTGAAAATTATAAAATTTTTTATTATTTGAAAAGAACTTCTATAATATCTTTTAGGTAACCAAAAAACAGACAATCAGAATACTCATAAAACGTTTAATTATTATTAAATATTTGTTGAGTCATAAAATAATGATGTGAATATCTAATTATAAATATGCTCTTATGTAATTTAAGTTGTTTGCCGTTTTATACTATATTTATATAACAAATTTCCATTATTATTTGTAATAGTTAATTTAAAATAAGATAAGAAAACATCCATTTCACCTATTTATTCCTTATTTTAGATTAAATTCTATTTAAAAAACCAAACCTCTTTAAACAGTTTGAATTTTTGAAAAATTCACTAACTCTTACATGTATTAAAATTAAACATTAAATTTAAGTTTATATGTGATATAAAAAAAATTAAAGCATTTATTTTAACTTTCTTCCTGGATTAAGTTTGAAATTATTATAATACATTTTTATTGTATATTAGTATTGACAATATAAAAATATCTATTCTTTTATAAAATATGATTCTCTTTTCATTATAGTGTTCAAATTTATTTTCAATTATTAAAAAAAGATTAAAAAGTACTCAATTTATAACAAAATATTTTGATATTGTTTTCATAATGTGAACACAAAATGTTAATTTATTTTTTTTTAATAAAAAAAGATTGAAAAGTATTCAATTTATAAAAAAATATTTTGATAATGTTTTCAAATTGTGAACACAAAAAGTTAATTTATTTTTTTTTAATAAAAAAAGATTGAAAAGTACTCAATTTATAACAAAATATTTTGATAATGTTTTCAAAATGTGAACACAATAAGTTAATTTATTTTTTTTATTTAAAAAAGATTGAAAAGTACTCAATTTATAACAAAATATTTTGATAATATTTTCAAAATGTGAACACAAAAAGTTTATTTTTTTTTAATAAAAAAAAGATTGAAAAGTACTCAATTTATAACAAAATATTTTGATAATGTTTTCAAAATGTGAACACAATTAGTTAATTTATTTTTTTTATTTAAAAAAGATTGAAAAGTACTCAATTTATAACAAAATATTTTGATAATGTTTTCAAAATGTGAACACAAAAAGTTTATTTTTTTTTAATAAAAAAAGATTGAAAAGTACTCAATTTATAACAAAATATTTTGATAATGTTTTCAAAATGTGAACACAATAAGTTAATTTATTTTTTTTTATTAAAAAAAGATTGAAAAGTACTCAATTTATACCAAAATTTTTTGTGAATGTTTTCAAAATGTGAACACAATAAATTAATTTATTATTTTAAATTAATAGCAATCTTAATTTTTCCTATATTATGAGCAACTTAATATAAACAATTCAGGAAGAAACTTATATTTTGATTGCATTAAGATTTTTATTAAGCATTTATGAAAATATTTAAATAAAACTAAAAATATTTGATAAATATGTTTTAAATTAATTAATTGATTAATCAATCTTTTATAAAAAAATTTAACATATTTGTTGATCATACTAAGAATCTATTTCATATATAAATTATTAAATAAAACAGTTATAATTCTTAACAAATCTTTCATAGCAAAATATCTTTAATAGAACTGAACTCTAATGCATACATATCACTTTTAAATTATATTTCTAATGTAGTGTTAAAATTTATGAATATATTTATGTTGTCCTTACGTGATAAAGTTTTATAAAATATATTTATAAATTTTTCTATTTCAAATATAAATAAATTTAGAATTCATCTATATTGAAACCCAAATTTTATACTATTAAACAGAATAAGTTGATTTATTTTTAAAAAAATTTTGTTTATTTATCCCCTATTATTTTAATTCTCATTACTGATGATTACTATTAAAAATAATTAATTATTTATGTATAATATTTTTAAATTTTCAATCTCTTAGATTCGTAGTTGTATCAAATAGTAGTTTTGTATTTAAAAGCTTTGATTTAAACAAATTTTAATTATATTTTATTTTTTTTTGAAATAATTAATTTTATATTCAACAAATTATATGATTGGGTAATTGTAATTTCCTGACGTATAGACAAGTATCTTTAAAATAGTGTTTATAATGTTATAAGATGATTACCTTTAATTTTTCTAAGGCTTATAAATATGAATAGTTATATATTTTACATATTATAATTGGTGGTTTAATCACATATAAATGAGATTTATTTTACGAGAAAATTATTAAAAATAAATATTCTGAACTTAATTATATTTAAATGGTTTAGTAAGAATGCCCTCGTTTTTATTTTAATCGAAATTAATTAATGATATAACGTTATAAAATAAATACTTTAAGTAGTTTCTACAGTATTTTTTATCCATACTTTATAAATCTCTTCTTAAGTATATTTAAAAAAATCCTATCTTCTAAAGTTTCTCTATTTTATATGGATTTCTAAATCCTCATTTTTATTTAACTTAAAAACAAATAATAAAATCACAATTTTATTTTATTAAATTTATTAATTCATATTTGGTTGAAAATGAGTAAAAGCTAACTAGCGATATCTTTCCGCTTTTCCTTTTCTCATACTAATAGTTAATATATTTTTAAATCTCCAAATCTTATATAAATAAATAAAAAATATTAATAATATGCTTTACATATTAAAGGAACCTAAAATTTTAGGTCTTAATCAATAAAATTTTTTAATTTAGATAAATATACATGAGTAATTGATAAAAATAAAAAAAAAGTTTTTTTGATTATTTTGTGTTTGTATTTATAAAATCTATGTGTTTGTATTTTATTTTCAATTATTTTTATTATAGATTAGTAACTAAACTGACTATTTATAACAAAAATTAGAAAGAATCAAACTTTAAAATTTAAGTTGATTAAAAAAGAATTATAAGCAAATGAGTTGATACTTTTTTGTATTTTGCTGAAAATTATAAAGAACATGTTTTTTTTAATTTGATCTAATATCATTTTTGTTGCTTAATTTAGTTTCTTTAAGTTTATATAAAATTTTAAAATAGGTACCTATTATTCAAAAAAATAACATTGGCAAAAAAATTTCCTTAATTTGTTGATGTTACAGTTTTTATTACTTTAAGATTTGAGTTTTAAGGTTAACATGTTATTTTATAAAATCTATATTGTCTTGAAAATTCATTTTTAATTTTATTCAATTTTTAACAAAAATTGGCGGTGCATATATTGGTAACAAAACATTATTAATTTTTTTAAATATTTTTGTTCCACCATCCTTTCATAATTTATGATATACATATTTGTTATAATTGTTTTTTATAATAAGTCAATTTTTTATCTTAAAAATTAATTAACTATTAGTTTTTTTTCTTTAAATTGATTAAATTATATATATATATATATAAATTCTATAAAAATTAAGTAAGGAATCTATCTTTTCAACACTTACATATGGTTCTATTAATTTATAATTAGGTCAGGCATTTCACAACACGTCTTTTTTCTTAAACTTAAGATAGCTTAGATAATGAAAAAGAAAAACTTCTGGAACATCGGGATGGTTTGATGAATAAAACAATGTAGAGACGCCCAAGTTTTGCTATTATTGCTTATTGTTTAATAATTGATAAATATTAGATTTCCTTAGTCATTCGATTATTTTTGCCGATGATGTTAATGAAAAAATGTTATAAGACAGAAAGTTACTTGTAAAACTAAGGACATATTGGAGGGGTGCTCCGATTTATTAAATTTTTCTAATAGCTGAATATTATTCTCTGAAAATGAATCAAATTATATCGATTGTAAAAAAAAAGATTAAAAGACGATGGTAAAGTTTTGAAACGAAGAGAATTGTTATGTGCAAAATCTGACAAGAAAATTATATAAATTCCTGATTTAGCACAAAATCTGAGAATAAAACTAAAAATAATTTTTTGGAGAACATAATTGTAAAATGAAATACATCTAAATAAAATTTCTTTAAAGATTTGCTTCCAGAAATTCACCATTAAATTTGTGCTTTTAAGTTTATGAGGACAAAGAAGTAACACCAATAAATATATTATATTAAGTAATCTGATCGGTGCTATCTCTTTGATAATTGATTCTAATTTTATTCAAAATATAAAAAAAGCACAATAGAAGAAGGCTATTAAGTTTCAAGGTATGAATTGACAACAATATTATCTAAAAACGATTATTTATTAGATTTTATTTTGCTTTAAAGTCTAAAAGGACCCAAATTTAAAACTAAGTTATATAAAGTCAAGAGATGTAATATATTAATAAGAACAAGTATTTTTAAAGATACACTAAAGGAAATTTATTAAATTTGTTGATTATTAAATATGATAATGAAATAAAATTGAAACTTTATATAAAAGATTTGCATTAATTATGTAAAAGTTGAACATATTTATAGAAAATGATTAAACCTGATATCAACTAGGGAAAAATATTAGCGTTGACGATAAAATTTTTCTATCGTTAAAATAATTAATTAAAGACATAATCCTAATAAATGCAACAAATTTAGCATAAAAGTTTGCTAACATCAGATGTGTCTAAAAAGTATGTTTATAATGTGCTTTTATTAACCATTAAAAGATTAGTGAAGACCACTATCAATGATTCCAATGAAATCTTTAGCCTAAATTTATGATATTTATTGAAGCCGTTAAAGGAAACAGACTAATGATAATTTTATTTTATGCATTTTAATTATGAAAACTAATAATAGTTAGACCTATTGGAGTTAATAATAAAAAACTACCTTAGTAGTCGAACAAACATAAGAAATTACATATAATTTTTTGAACTTTCTTGCCTTATCCCAAAGATTTTTCTTACGATATTGAATAGAAAATGAAATAAAAATGTTTTTATTATAAGTTCCTAGCATAAATTTATCAAAAACTAATTACTTAATAAAAAATATCGTTTTAAAAATCTATTCAATTTTATAATTGATAATATGTGCTATTGGTATGATAGATGAAATAGATATAAAATATACTGTAAAATCTAGTTATCTTTTATGGCACCTCGATATATTTTAAATATAATATTTTGTTGCTATTAATGCGTTTTTACTTATAAAGAACCGGTAGAAATACAAGCTAATAACAAATAATTTTTGACTCAGTTAGCAGATTTTTTTAAACTAGTATTGATAGTCAAGATTTAAATATTTATCAAATTTTTCAAAGTATAAAAATATAATTTAACTTATAGTATCAAATATAGATTTTTCTAAATATTAGCTTGCAATATAATATGATAAAAAAAAACAATATTTATTTTTGCAGATAATTTCCAATTAAAAATATTTACATTATCATTTGCCTTAAGTATATTAATTGATTCATTTTCTATAATTATATTTTAATTTTTTTTATTATAATGTATATTAAAAATTTGTTTCAAGACTATTAATTATATATAAATAATTAAATATTTTTTACCAAGCTTTTTATCATATTATATATTATTTTAATGTGCAATATAATAAGTATTTTTAGCAAATATAAGTAAGTAATTTTTATTGCCGGGCTTCTAGTGATTATAATATAGGATCATTTAAATTTATTAAACTCGAAGAGATTCATAATCAATATATTTGTTGGTTGATAAAAACATGGATTATTTTTTGAGACATTTTACAATAAAAACATGTTTTTAGGTATGTGTAGCGAAATGTAATATAATCGAGAATATTATAATTACCACTAATTGAATGTTTGTTAAAATAAAATTTTCAAGCTTAGTTTTATTGAAATAAACATTTTTTCAATTAAATTTATTTTATTTTTAATTATAGAATACATTTTTACTTTTATTTAAATAAATTTTTTTAAAAAGTTATTTAAAAATATTGAAAATGGAAAAATCATTTAAGTATTTACCTTTAAAGGTCTGAAAGTATTTCATGTTTACTTCCTACAGAAGCAACTATTTTTCATAAATTGAGAAGCTGTAAAATATTTTTAAATCAAGTATAGAAAAAGAAATTTTTATTTTAATGATAGTTTATACCTATGTATAGGGCTTAATGGTAAAACTCTGATTTAAATTTTTTATCCTTTGAAAGTATTGTAATTTTAGAATCACTTTAAATTAGGATGTCTAGTTTGCAGGTACAGAATCTATTTGAAATCTTGTTTGTTGTATTTTCGCTTTAATCTTTTCCTTTTGAGCATTATATGCAGAGATTTTCAGTTGCACAACCTATGATGTTGATCCTACTATAATATTGCTAAATCCCGGTTCAGTATTTACCCATCCTCAAACTTTTTCCAACCTATAAATTTCATCTATTAACTGATTAAACAATTTTTTTATTAATACGTAATGTAAAATTGCTTTTTCTTTTTTTATTTGAACGGGTTTATAGAGATTGTAAGAATTAGGAGCACATACTTCAAGGCTCAAATAAGAAGTGTTTTTAGCACCATTTGAAGTATTTTAATTAAGAAACAGTAGTTTGCTTTATGGTTATCTCCCTGAACAACACTACCCGTATTTTAAATATATTATTCAAGACTAATTTATACTTCTAAATTGTAGTTTGTTTTCCATACGGTAATTTTCTATAGATAAACGTGGTTTCTGACATATCTCAAGTACTAAGAAGCGATAAAAAACCTTTTGTATTTCCATGAAAGGAGAAAAGTATTATTTTTTAATAAGACTATTATGTTGTATTTTTAAAATTTAAGTTTCTTTATTATAGGAGGTACATCTTTTCTATTTTTGGTTAAGGTATCAGTAAAGTAAAATTAAATATCAGTAATTCATTAGCTAAAGGTAAACTGGTATAATAGCGGTCTGTTTAAATAATGTGTCTTTTTGTACAGCCAATGCCATCAACAAATCTAATTCAAACAAACAAATGAATGCAAGTAGTTATAATGAAATCTTATTTAGGAAGAATTTCTGAAGTTATTATGCCATAAAAAGATATAATTGTAGAAATTTACCCTGTATTCTAGTCAGGATCTACATATATTCTTTTAAATCACTTTGTTGGTTTTTAGCAATTACAGATAATAAAACCTACACTCCTATTAAATTTTACAAGAGATTTAATAGAGAAAATATCTTTATATGGTACGTAATACTTAAGCAACTTCAAATAAATATATTCGAAAAAGTTGCTATCTCATTTAATACGGGTTCTAATGTTCTGATTAGCTGGAATGTTTTCTTTTATGTAAAGCATTAAAAATATTTTGCAAGAATTTATTTCTAGAAAATGTATTTGGATAGAATTGTGTAGTACTATTCTCGCTGGTTGATCAATATTATTTTATCTTGGCTAATAGCATTTTCCCATATTCAAAATTACTTCAAAAAAGGTCAAAAATTCTATGATTTTTAGCTGCTTTTATGTGATCAAATATTTTCCTATAAAAAAGGTTCCATTGCTTTTATTTTCTGTATAGCATAATTGTTTATCATATTTATTATACTATGTACCAAATAGTTTGTAAAATAAAATTTAAAAATCCCCAAAAACTTATTTGATGTGAGCTAAAACTTGGGCACCTGCATCAATCGAAGAAGTAATTAATAATATTCGACGTAGATATTTATCAGCTTTTGTAATATTGTTCCATTATGTGCTCTCATCAGCAGTATATTATTTTTTATCTTCATCTTCATTCTCATTGTAACTTATATTAGGTATTCTTCTTCTCTTTCTAGCAAGTAGTTCAACATTCGATACAATTGTCACTATCACAATAGTAATTATCGTGACTTTCCTTTTTATTAATAGAACGATTGAATTCAAACTCGTTCTCACTACTGATATCATAAAAAAATCAACGTATATTACTTTTTCAGATATATTTTCATATTTTACGGTTTTAAACAAAATAAAATATTATAAACTAAACAATGTAAACAACTCATAAAATGTCTACGCTCTCTTGAAAAATCAAAACAATACTGAATTTTAATTTGAATAACACCAAATTACATGGACAAAAACGGTAAAAGATAAGTGAACATAGTTTACAAGCACAA
Source organism: Ceratonova shasta (assembly GCA_918559645.1). Taxonomy (NCBI): domain Eukaryota; kingdom Metazoa; phylum Cnidaria; class Myxozoa; order Bivalvulida; family Ceratomyxidae; genus Ceratonova; species Ceratonova shasta. The sequence goes on along the minus strand of CAKKLC010010747.1, from coordinate 1,366 downwards.
AATAACTCACAGAAAGCACATGATAAAATATTTAAAGGGTGACAGAAAATATAGCAACAGTAATAGTAATAAAAATAATAAAAATCTTGAATAAGCCTTATATGCGACATTCGACCGAGTAAGCATAAGTGCAATTCCGCTTAAATTTTCTCATGGGTCACTTAGGCTTAAGCACTGTCGAAAATAATTGAATTTCTTAATAAAGTTTTCAAATTACATATAACTTATAACAATTATTTTAATAGTGAAATATAAATTGATATAATATTTTGTATATTTTAGTTATTAAAATATCAATTAAAGTACTAAAAGAATAAAATTTTTGCCAAATTTATTAAATTGTAAATCTTATTTGCTTTAAAATAACTATAAAAAATACTATTATTTATATAACTTAGAAATAAATAATTTATTAGATTTATAGATTATGACTTTAATAGAAAAATTTATTTAATTTTCTATTTATAAAATATCCTAAAAATTATTATATGAACATAACAAATTATAAATATAAAAATACACTAATATTTTTCTAAAATGTTTAATATAAATAAAATTGAAATTTTAATAAATAATATAATAATTGTTGAAATTTATTTTTAAAACATTATAATAAAAGTTTTATTTATTAAGTTCATTAAAATATTTTTGAAACCAGAATTTATTTCTTATAAAACAATCAAAAAATATTTCAAAAATAATAATATTATTATTTTTAATAAATAAATATACATATATTTATAAAAAAAATTAATCTTTAATATTTTTTTAATTAAATATAATTTTGTAAATTTTGCATTAGATTCATAAAAAAATTATAAATTAATCATATCCTATAGAGTTAAATTTTAAAATTAAATTAAAAATAATAATAATATTGCTGTTTCATTTATAAAATATAGAAAAATAGGTTTTTTTTTAATTTTGGATCATATCAAATTATAAATATAAAAAACATTTTTTTATTATTTAATCTATTTTTATGTATATTTAAGTGTGTTTATTTAAAAAAATATTTATTCAAATAAATAAAATAAAAATTTTATTATTACATTTTATTTATAAAAATATATATTCAATATAAATATTGATATTCATTGTATTTTTAATTTAATTAAATTCAGAATTGTAATTATATAATGGTTAATATAAAAAAAATAATGATAAATATAAATTATGATATTTCTTGTATTTTTAATTTAATTAAATTAAGAATTGTAATTATATAATGGTTAATCTAAAAAAAATAATGATAAATATAAATTATGATATTTCTTGTATTTTTAATTTAATTAAATTCAGAATTGTAATTATATAATGGTTAATATAAAAAAAATAATGATAAATATAAATTATGATATTTCTT
>CAKKLC010010741.1:34413-49121 GCA_918559645.1 Ceratonova shasta | reverse complement strand
CTCACATAATATTGAGCTCTAAATAAATGTTAGTCCTATAATTAAATTTGTTATCTATATTTATTAAAATTTTAAATGTTTAAAATATAAATGTAAAAAACACAACACAAGATTTTAATTAATTGATATTGTATTTTTTATCGCGATTTTGTCGGCGCGGTTTTGTCAGTGAACCGAGGAAAAGATATTGTGAAACAATGATATCATGGAATTGACAATAACCGAATCTTTCATAGAGCATGTTATGATCACAAAATTTTCTCAAAATGACTTTCTTGCAATGGAAAGACTTCTAAATAATAGCACTCCTTGCATCTCGTGTATACCTATAAAATGTCTTATATAAGATTTGGAAGGTTTTTTAGATGGATTATTTTGGTCATACAGTAATCCGTGTAAAAATTCGAAAAGTATACAGTTTAACAGTTTTTTGAAGGGTCGATGGGTAAATTTAATACCATTTTTAATATAAATATTAATATTTCAATGCTTTTTCTTATCTTGCTGTTTCAAATAATTTAAATATAAGTCGTAATACAACTAGTGATTTTTGTATTGTCATTCTCGAGGTAATATTGGAATACATCTCTACCACAAGCAAGCGAATAGGAGGGTTTAATATTGATGGTATTTTGAAAATAGTTGATAACGATGAAAGCTTATTTTTTTAAGCGCAAATTAAATCTAGTGAGGAAAATAATTGCTTAATGGTATATAACTGGTTTTGTGGTAGCAATTAAGAAAACATTTATTTCGTATGAAATATAATTATATATACAATTATAGATGTAATATTACAAAATGTACTTCCTGGATCTATTTTTTATAACAAGAATTGGAGGGTATATACGAGTACCTTCAGACGACTAGATGTATTTGAACATGACACTGTGAATCACACCTATAATTTTGTAAAACTACAAATCGCGAGGTTCATTTACAAATTGTAAAAGATTTATGGTCCAGATTAAAGTCTTTCTTACCAGAACACAATGGAATTAGTCAGGAGAAGCATCATGAAAATCTAATACAGCTTCTTTGGTAATATCAAATCAAAAGAAGAAAACGATTTAATGTTTTTATTACTCTAATAAACAATTATTTTTATTTTTTTAACCCTTAATTTTTTTAAAAAATAAAATGTGTTATAACGTGCATAAACCAAAAAATGTTATAATTTACCTGTTGTAGTACTGGGACTTGTAGAAAATACACACTAGTTTAAAAATTAAGATTATTAAAAAAATGAATATCAAAACAACAAAGTTTTGAAAATTTATAAACTAAGATAAATTTAAAAAGTATGTTGTGTTATCTCTATTAATTTTTTCTACCAAAATTTGAGTTGGTTCTTCTCATAAAGAGATATATTGCCTTTAGTCGAATAAATTTTCCCTTTTTATATCAAAATATTTTTATAAAGATTTTTTTCCTTTTATTCTATAACAAAACATAAAAATTAGGCTTGAATTCCTAAATTCAATTTTATCACAATGTGTTATACTTTAATAACAAAACTTTTTATTAAAATATTTAAAAAAAAACATCCTTTAAATTCCTCAATTGAATTTAAAACCTCATTGGTCTGAATACACCCAGGACTATACTGCAACAGTATTTTTCGATAAATTATGAATGTATCATCAAATTCAGTAGGTAGTGAGCTAAGATTTAGCAAATAAAAGTATTTTCCTAACTATGGAAAGCAATAAATTCTAATATATTGATGGACTTGTGAATGTTTTGAATTATGGGATATTTCTGAAATTCATGATATTCCACTCTCATTTACTCTAACCAATTTCTTTATTTTATGTCTTTTTTAAATTACGAACTTAAAAACTGATTTTTCTTTATTATTTCAAAGTACTAATCAATACTTAATCAAATCTATTATAAATTTCATAAACACAACAACTTATTTTTTTCGTGAGTCGCGTTTTTGACGAGTTTCCATAATTTAGTGGTATTTGAATATATATTTGCATCAGTATTTATAAAATTATACTAAATTTGGATTTATAATCTTTGAATTAGTTTTTAATAAATTTTAAGAAAAATTTAAAAATTATACAATCATTCATGTCAGTATCAAGGCGTCTTTAAATTTACACGCCCGTTTTTAAAAATTTTTAAAAAATATAAAAAGGAAAATTTTTCCATAAAATAAAAGAAATAAAATAATCCTTTATTTTTTAGAAGGAAAGTAGAGTATTAAATTGTTTTCTTTAACCTAAGCTGTACTCCCATAATAATTGTGCTAAATATTGAGAAAGTTGCATAACATTGATGCCTATTTTCAAACGAAGGTAATTTTAACTTTTAGCAGAGATCCCCTCTATATTGTCTGTATGAACATCCGAATCTTTTGGATTGACAAAATTTATAGAGTGCTTAACAGTCTTATAAATCTAATAATCTGAACCATTATTTGATCATTATGATTAGCGAAAGGTTCAATCAAATACTTTTTACTTATTCTCTCTATATTACCTACAAAGCATTGTACATTAATTAGGTGTCCTCTGTAATATTTGCTTTCAAAAAAAATACTTTTATCTATTTCAAGGATCTTTCCACTTCTATCAGGGTTAAAACTACCCATTTTCTAACTATTCTGGGAGATGGGTTCATAAAATACCTTGCTTACTACATCTCCTTATAGACTTATATAAAAACCAAGCTCATATTCAATATCTTGAAATGAATCATCTAACAGATATTTGTAAAATAATTTTGAATATAAATCCAAAATTTTTACTTGTGTCAACAAAAATTTTTTTTTCTAAGACAATTAAACAACCGACAAGGTTTCTGACAATTTCAATTAAATTCGTCTGTTAAAGACAATTTTTTGTTTAAGACATCAAATAATGTTCATTATGAAGACCATTGTTTGTGTTTTGTGGTTTGAAAATCTCACATTTCTGTGAATTTCTAATTATACTACACCTAGCTAAAAATACGTTTTGGAGCACTTCTGTAGTAAAAAATAATCATATATATTTTTCAGTAAAATCTAATTCAATTATCTCATCAAAAGAGTATAAAATTTGTTCGCCTACTATTGCTTTTTTTTTAAAATTCTGCCCATATAAAGGAGAAGGCTTAAAAATTATTAAAATCGCCCTGAAATCCACATGAACCTATAAAACTATGGCTTTTCGTTGCGATGTGATAGCTATTGATGATAGATATTTCTTAAAAATTTCGGAAATTACCCAATGTATTTTTTATATTATATCTCATCATAAAATTTAAGAAAAGCCTTTTATTTTTATAATCATCCGTATTTTTTTATTTATGTTTGGAGATTATATTTGACATTTATTGATTTATTTTATTATTTATATAAGATTAAGTATTAGAGTTTTGAGATTATTTTTAATGTGTATTGGTTTAGTTGAATTATTATTTATCCATCAGATTCAACTTATTTATCTTTAGAGATTATTTTTAATGTTTATTAGTTTAGTTGGAATATTATTTATCCATCCGATTTAACTTATTTATATTTAGAGATTATTTTTATAATTATTTATTTAGTAACATTATTTTTAATCATCTATATTAGATTTATTGGTGATGGAGATTATTTTTAATATTTATTGATTAAGTATTATCATTTTCAAATTATTAATCTTTAGATATTAAAATCAGGGCTTTGGGGTCGGAGTCGCGGTGTTTAGGCCGGAGTAGGAATAATAAAAGAAGAGTAAATCCAACTCTTTTTTTGTTAAAATCTAAAATACATTTTTTTAAATTATTATAATGAATGTGTATTGTGCACGAATATTAAACTTGCAGGCACAAGTCGTACTGGTATGGTGATTCACCGAGATACATTTAATGCATTAAGTCTACAAGAATGTGTTTGTCTCCTTCTTTCTCACGTTGAAAGAAAAGAAGCATTTGTTTCTGCTTTTGTTTGACGCAATTTACGCTCATTTTAATGCCTGATATCGTTCTGCATTGGTCATGCCGACTTTTTGATATAATTGCGTTACATAAACAAATTTCTCTCCATTTCTGTAAAACTAGGGACCAGAGGTACGTTTTCTTTGTAAAAAAATATTTAATTTTTTATTTAAATAATCATTTATAATACGCTAAATTTTTTTTGTGTAAATAAAAATTGAGCAATCCCCCTTCATTCAAGATGTATCAGTGATCTAAGAAAAAATCTACGTTTTATGAATAGTTTAAGATGACTGAGGAAGATCAATTTTTTGTATGTCAAGCTAAGAATGACCACAGAAAACATATCTGTGCTTTGGGTGGGAAAGGATCTAGTGCGCTCAGTAGAGTATCGATTATGAAGCGTCGCATTCAACGCCATTACCCAAACTTATCTAAGATTATTTATGAGAAGGAAAATAGTATTTTAAATCTAATTAATAATTGGAATCATCAAGTACCAGTAACAAAGTATTTTACAAGTGTTAATGTTACCGTCAATATGACTGCTGAAAAATTTAAGGACTGCATCAGTGAAACGGTATATAAAAATTCTTGTCCTTTCACTTTTTTCTCCAGTCCAGCGTTTATAAAATTGAATGGGGAAATAGCTGGTTAAGTCGGAATATTTTTAGAAAGAAGCAGTGTACGAAATTTAGTAATAGAGGACGCTAAAAAAAGAAGAATGAACTTTAAAATCTTTTTACAAGGAAAATTTGTTTTTTTAAAAATTGACATGTGTAAACACAACCGGCTAAATTATTTGGGAATTAAATTTCAATTTGTTGATAATAAGAACAAAAATAGTAACACGTTCACTGGCAATCAAAGACACTATATCTGATCACTCAAGCGATTATTTAAAAATACTTTTGATTGATGTTCTAAAATAGTTTAATATTAAAATAGAACAAATTATACCAATTGTGACAGACAATGCCCGTAATAAGCTGAGTACTGTCGAAAAATGAAGTACTGTTGAGGCGGAAGACAATATTGATAATTACTCTAGTATTTTAGATGATACACTTTTTGATGTCTCTTCTGATTTTTTTAAGATCCATCATATGCGATGTGTAGTACATACGTTGCGATTAGCAATCTGTGATGGCTTGAAAGAAGTGCAAGCAACGATAATTTGTGAAAATGTACAAAACGTCTAAAAACTTGCTAGAACAACAAAATTATATATGTTATAATCAAATAAAGAGCTGGAAAGGAAGCGATTTTGGATCAAGCTACAAGATGGAATAGTACATACTCAATGTTCCAGCGACTTCTTGAACTGAAATGTTATCTTAAGGACATGGTCAACCCGAACGTGAATATGACTGAAATTTAATGTAAAGAAGTGGAGGATCTTGAGTTCATGCTTTGCTATTCTTATATCGCTACAAAAGTAATGCAAGTAGAAGTTTTGACTCCTGGTTTATTTTTTAAGGAATGGAAAAACATCATTTTATGTTTATCGAAGATTGTAAATAATACTCTTGCTGGTGGAAATAAAAGGCCATGCTATGTAGAAAAAAACATTTACTAGACAACGATATTCTGTTTATTAGGATCTATTTTTACCTTATGGTTTGAGCCATATTAACTAAAGAACAAATAAATAGAACTAAAAACGCTCTGTTTGAATTAACTGTTCGTATGAAAGGCCTTCGACTATGAAAAAGAGACGACAGCAGGCAGTATACATGAAGGATAATCATAATCCGAAATCGCTAATTGTGAAGACGATTTTGAGAAATATCACAATGAACAAGATAAACTAAAACTTTCTCATTGAAATTACAGTCCGAATATAGATGAAGGAGACTATTTCATAATTTAAAATATAATCATATGATGCTTTGAAAATCATGGAAAAAATTTACCGAACTTATAAGGTTTATGTCGAAATGACAATACATCAGTATCTAGAAATCGTAAAAGATTCAGCATTGATCGTTACAGCATTACCGACAACCCAAGTATCGGTAGGGCAGTTATTTTTCGCTCTTAAAATTCTGAATTCTGATTTGAGAGCATCTACGTATAGAGATTTTATAGAAGCCATGTTGTTTTTATTAATAAATTCTAATTAATAATTATTGAAGTTTGATCTTGTGGCACTCCGCAAAGTCGCCATGGGCGAGTTAGCGTAAAACTCGCAAAAACTCGTAAACGATACAAATTTAAACCCTTTTGCCAAATTTTTTTTAATATTGTAATTTAATTTCAAAAAATCGCATTGAAAATTTTTTATTTCTTATCCTTCTGAGATTTATAACCATTTAAAGAGGTGGAAGTATTCTTTTATTAGAAGGTTTTGTGTAGAATTATTCAAGAAAAATCTATGGAGTCGAAATATGGTTCTATCAAAATAGAAAATGTCGTGGAAAGATAAATTTGACCAAGGAGAAGGTATTAGTTATCGTTGAAATCCACAGTCATGAAGATAAGTGCCAAAGCTTGGAATCCTTTTTTTTTAATAAAATCTAAAGCTTTAATATCGAAGGAAATTTCTAATGAAATCATAACATCTGTTACTATTGATGTAGATGATAGGGATATAACTTTTATGCCAAATATAAGATCTCTTAAAGAAAAAGTTACGAAACTAAAAAAATCAAAGCTTGATAATTTTGTATTTTCTCAAGATAATATTTCAGAATCTTTAAAATATAATCTCAGAAAAGAAATATTCTTGACACATAATACTGGGGTAGGTCAGGCTAACAGATTTATTATTTTTCAATTACTAATTATTAGGAATTTTCTTGAAAAATCTAAAACTTGGATTATAGATAGAACATTTATAGTTGTTCCTCGTGAATTAACTCAAATGATTTCTATACATGGTTTCATTTTTGGTAAGGCTTATCCTTCAGGCTTTATTTTATTGAAAAGAAAAAAGTAGCAGATTATAAAAACGGATTTCAAAATATAGTAAGTGGTGCAAATTTAAAACCTCTTTATATAATTATAGAATTTGAATATAGTCTTTAAAATTCCCTAAAAAGCTTCATTTCCCTGAGATAAATTTATGACTGCTTGTTTCATTTTGGATAATCAATCTGGCAAAAAACACAATCTTCAGGACTGTCATCAAGATATAAATCCTGTTTAAGAATAAAAAGTCTGGTTTGAAAATGTTTGAATCTGAAATTATTTCCAATATATGATGTAAAAAAAGCTTTTGAAATAATTAAATCTTAAGAAAATGAAAGCCCACTTGATAAAGATATAACTTTATTTTTGCAATATTTACTACAGACTGATGTCATGAGAGAAAAGAATGATAATTTGGAGCCACTGTTTCCGATACACTTTTGGTCTGCTTACGATAGAGTTTTTTTTTCGATTCTAAAGAACTAGTAATACAGTAAAAGCTTGGCACAGAGGTTTAATCAGGATTGCAATTTTACGCATCTTAACATCGCCAGGTTTATCAATGTGATAAGAAGACAAGAAGAAGAAACAAGATATTCTCTTGTTCAAGCAGCATCTGATACTCATTTACAAATCTCTAATGTAGATTTTTCTAAAGAAATTAAGCTCAGAATAATAGTAGAAAATTATAGCCTTTATGAAGAAGATAGTTACCATGAAGCATTGAGTCTAGTTTATTTCTGGTCTTCTGATGATTAAAGTATATATTTAAATATTTTTTTATATTTTTTGGCGATTTGGAGTAAATTTGTATCGTTTGCTAGTTTTTGGTGAGTTGGCGTTCAGCGCTACGAATACAGATTTAATAAAAGCAATGTTGTTTTTAAGAATAAATTATAATAAATAATAAATAAACTTTAAACTTGTTTTATTTTTATATATAACATGAATTAATGGCTAAATGGAAACATAGGAAACAATCTTATAAAATTAAGATTTTTTGAGTCGGAGTCGTTTAATTTTCTTTCGACTTTACAGCCCAGGTATAATTTTGATATTTTTATGCTGTATATTTATATCCATACTTCAGTATTTGTAGCATTAAATTTATTTTCAAAATCCTACTAACAATTTTTTTTAACTTGAACAAGAATAGCATCAACCAAGTACGGCTAATCTGGCGCCAAACGTATTTATTTGTATAAAATATTTAATCTAAGAGAGTATGATTATGTTTGAATTATTCTGTCCACATAATTTTATTAATTGTTCTTTCTAATACCTTTTATGTTGTATATTTATTTTTATTTTTCAAACTGAGTAAATACATACAAATTCCATTCGACTATAATTAACTATGAACAAAAATTAATAAAACTATTTTTCTATATCTTAGAATAATTTCTTTTAAATTATAAAAATACTTTCAAGAAAAAATCATACAATCTAATTAATTAGGTGACATCTAAAATTATATTTAGTAAGAATTTTATAATGGAACACTAAAATTATCTTTTTCTATATTAAATTTATTTTATAAATAATTGTTAGTGTTGGATATTTTGAATTTTTTTATATAAATTTAAAAATCCAATCAAATTATTTCTTCATCACTTATGTTTTTAAATTGATTGAAATATATAAATAAAAACTTGAATGCTATTTACCTGCCTTTAAATACTTAGTTAATTATTATTTGAAATATTTACAAACTAAAATAATATTTTGGATCAAAATGAGAATTTTACCCATGAACTAAAAATTTAAGTTTAATTAAATCTTTAACTTTTTGGAAGTTTCGAAGACATATTTTTTTAAAAAATAATTTATTTAAATACAATGGTAAGTATCCACCATATAATCATCTTATATTTTTATAAGCGATTTTATTTTATTTCAAAAATTTTTGTTAGTTTTTGGATCCATAAGTTTTTCAGTGTGATTGAAAAAAATTTATTTAGCAAAATAAATTTCTAAATCCTCAAAAGTTATACAACTAACACTATGAATTATATACTATGAATGATAATCTTTTTTGAATGTTTGGTATTACAGTATTTGTGATTAATCATCAAAAATTTTAAAATAAATTTACGAAATAGCATATGCCTTTTCTGTAACATCAAAACCCAAAATTTAGTTTTTAAATTAACAACCAACATGATTTTTTGGTTATGTCTAAATAACATATCGTTGATTTTACAAATTATTTCTATGCCGCGAAATTCAATTGGTTACAAACTATCGACAGAACAAGTCACTATAGTCATATTAAGAAACATTTACTTATTATTGTGAAATTTCCTCAAAATTTCGTTTGAATAAATAATTGGAATGTATAAGATCCTGAAAAGTATTATTCTGTATTAAAATTTTTTTTTTGTAATTCGGTAGTGCTTGTTAGTAAATCTCAAAACAAAAAATTGTCTTTTTTATATCAAGCAATATTCATAATAACAGAAAAGTTTATACAAACATTCATCATTGGTATTATATCCATTCATTCCAAAAAAAGATGAAAAATTTTTAAATTGATGTTATCGAATCTGATTCTTCTTGTTTCATGGTTGTATTTTTTTATTTAAAAAAAATTAGTTTAAACTCACAAAACTTGTTATTATTTAAAACTTTAAAATGATCATTTAAAATATAAATTTTTTTTTAATAGATTTGACTCTGTTAGTATTTTTAAAAAATTTTTGCTTGTTGATAATATCCAAATCTTAATATTTAAAATCATTATCTTCTTAGTATATAATATAAAGACTTGAATATTTTTAAGTTACATCACATCTTTGCTAAAGGTCTGAACTACAATATATAATATCTGTTAAATGAATGACTTCATAAAAAATATATTTAAATTCAAGTTTAAACAAAATTTATTAAATATTAAAAAGAAATCACGTAATCTTGTTTGTACTAAGGAAGCTACTTAATTTATATGAACTTAAAATAATTTCACTAATTTATACATAAAGTAGAATGCCGATTATTCAAACTGATCAGGATCATACTTTTAGACAAAAGGTTTGAGCATGCAAAAATTAAGAAAGTAGGTTATTTAAAAAAAATAATATATTTAATAAAATACTTTCATAAATTTTTTTTATACTTTTTCATTTTTTTAATCAAATCTTTCGGCTTTCTTATTAAATAAAATTGTAAATCTACTCCTCTTCTTGAAATTTACCCAAATCAATTAATTTTTTTTATAGCTTTAAATGCTTCATCTTCAATTATATTATCTTGTTTATTTGTATTTTATGTATGTTACTGTTCAGCACTATCAATTTTAGCTTTAGAAACATCATCATTATTAATATTTTTGAAAATCTTACTATCATCAACTTATTCAATCCCTTGTAATTTTTATCACTCTAGAATGATCATTTATGGTCATTATTATTACTAATAATATTTTTCAAAGATTAACGATTTTAATTTATTATATTATCCATTTTTTCATCAATTTCATTCTTTTTAACTGTTTATCGTAGTTAATTTCGTTTCATGATTTTTATCATGTGCTACTGGTAACTTTTGCAATGCATCAGAAATGATTAATTAAAACTCTTTAAAATACTAAGACTTGATTAAATTTATCTTCAATATCATTCTAATCTCAATTTAATAACTTTTTGATAAGGAATTTTCATTGTGTTCTTTTCCCTAGTTCAATTACGTCTTGATCAAATAATTTAATCAGCGACGTAATATTTTGTAGTAGAAATTAATATTATAGGGGTTTTTGATCAATTTTATAAGTGTTTCAATCAATTTCATAATTGTTGCAATCAATATCATAATTGTTACAATACATAACTTCATTTTTCGATCAATATCATAATCATTGCAATCAATTTCATAATTGTTGGGATCAATATCATGAATATTGCCATCAATATCATAATTGTTGCAATCAAAATCATAAAAAACAACTTTAATAGTCATTTTATTATTCAAGAATTTCCTGTCCCGATTCAGCCTTCTGCAAATAACCAAGCATCTTTTGATAAAAAGCACCAAAGTGTTGAGATGCAATCTCATTAAATTTTTCAAAAATATACTTTTTCAAATGCGCTTCGTTTCGTGCATACCTTTAAATAACGTTATCTTTTCAAACTAAAAATACGTTTATAATAGTATTTTAAAATACTGAATAAGGGGGAAAGATCTTAGTAGGTAGGAAGAAAATATATCGTTTTCGAGGAGCCTTTTTTAGCGGAGGAAACGAGCATTTTTCATTATAAAAATCAGTTTTGTTATACCAGAACGAAGACAACTTTCATTAATCTCTTTTAGACAACTTTTGAAGTCTATAACAGTTACAGCGAGTTCATGAATTTAATGGTATAACATATCATATTTATTCATAGCTGCAACGACGGAATTATTTCTAATTCTTGCTGCCAAGACTTTTAGATAGGCTGATTCACCTTGTTTGCTTCTTGGTCTGCTAGGTCGTGTAAAAACTGAAAATCTCTCCTAATCTAAAAAAAAATTCTTATCATTGTTATAAATTTCCAAAGCACGATAAATTGTAGAATTAGCAGTTTGAAGTTCCATTGTTGTATGAAAATTTGTTAGTTCTGATTTTAATGTCACACGTTTTAAAGTGTAATGAAATTGGTTAAGAGCACGATTAATTGTGCTTGTTGACACATCAATATTATTTGTAACTTTTATTTACTCTTGCATTTCTTTTATAGTCTTTGTTCACACATTATTTACATTGGCTATTTAATTCTCTTTAATATTTGTGATAAATTTTGAGCGTTTATCTCCACCTACGCGACCAGGATTTATTTTACCTGCATTTAATATTTCTTGACAATTATATATATGATCTGATAATTTGATTCGAAAATTTTAGAAATAGCACATACAGACATTTTTTCCAGTTTCTTTGCAATTATTGCCTCCCTGTCTTCAATAGAAACGACTTTTTTACCTTCGGAACTACTTTGTTTTAATTTTCATTGCACTTTGTGGAGGTTTGTCCCTTTGAGAATACTTGTAAATTGATGCGTTCTAATTGAGACATTTTATCATCATATAAGGTTTATAGTTCTTCGTCCGTTTCTCAACTCAAATCAATTCTATTAATTTTATAATCTATAGAAGAATTATTCATGAGGGTTTATTTTTATAAAATAATCAACTTATTATGATATTGATTTCAACAATTATAAAATTAATCAAAAGATTATGATATTGGATGCAACAATATGATATCGATTGCAGAAATTATGATATTGATTGCAACATTTATGATATTGGATGCAACAATATGATATTGATTTCAACAATTATTAAATTGATCAAAAAGATTATGATATTGGATGCAACAATATGATATCGATTGCAGCAATTATGATATTGATTGCAACAATATGATATTGATTTAAACAATTATAAAATTAATCAAAAGATTATGATATTGGATGCAACAATATGATATCGATTGCAGCAATTATGATATTGATTGCAAAATTTATGATATTGGATACAACAATTATGAAATTGATCAAAAAGATTATGATATTGATTGCAACAAGTATAATATTGATTGCAGCCATTATGAAATTGATTGCAACAATTATGATATCGATTGCAGCCATTATGAAATTGATTGCAGCAATTATGATATTGATTGCAGCCATTATGAAATTGATTGCAACAATTATGATATCGATTGCAGCCATTATGAAATTGATTGCAGCAATTATGATATTGATTGCAGCCATTATGAAATTGATTTTAACAATTATGATATCGATTGCAGCCATTAAGAAATTGATTGCAGCAACTAAAAAAATTGATCAAAAAACCTTATATTAAAGATATAACCTTTAGCATGATATGATACACTATCTAAAACTAACAAAACATTTTCTGATATCTCAATACCTCTCTTATAAACAATATTCACCCAAGTGTTAGATTAGCTTTAGTAGAAAACAGGAAGGTTATATGTGTTTCTAAAAAAATCTGGGATTCTGAAACTAACTTTTAATCAATAGAGGAATTTAATGAGTTTTTAATATTTTACTACTAACCATTAAATTTAAAAATTCTTCATTATATTTACCACCTGATATTTTTTTTTATTATTTCCAACCAATTTTTTTTTAGTCTACCAATTTATGTCAGCTTCCTTTTCATTGTATATAAACTCTTAAAGGTATTTTTTTATCACAAATATTTAACAAAAATAATTATATAAAGCTTTTATATGATTCCGTATTAGCTTATAAGTTTTTTCTTATTGCTTTAAACCTATGCAAATAATAACTTTTTCAAAAATTCTACATAAAATGTGCTTGATTTGAATTGCAAACTTTTATTTATCTCTTAAGCGTATAAAAAAGGGGTTTTAACAATAAAGGACTACTTATTGACGTACAAACGCTTCTTTTCTTTAAGAATAAATATAACCTTATCAAGCTTTCCATCATTAGAAGGTTTCATCGGTATTTATGCTCAAACTTATATGTTTATTTCTTAGGTTTACAAGTAATTTGAAATTCTATATTTATTTTTTTTATTATACATTTTTCCAAGTTAAATTTTCAGCAAGGTTTGTTTTGGGTTTCTCTAATAAGTATTATTATATTATGCTTTCTTTTCATATCCATATATTTATCTTGTATACAAAAAGAACCGCCTAAAGCATAGTTAGTAGCACAGGATTTGTTATTAGAAATCTATTGCTACCATTTGCTATATTTTTAAGATTATTTATATTATTCTTACGCTAAAACTTGCTCTTTTATACTTTAAACTTACCTCAATAAACATTTAGCTGCTATATAAAATTAGCAGTTAACTAAAGTTATGATAATCGGTCCTCTTCTATACACTATTTCCAAACTAATAATACATTATTTTTATTCAACTATTATTTTCATAGTAATAGTGTTAAAACAATAAAATTTAGATTATAATAACAATACTTTAAAACTAAAAATAAATGGAAGATATATTTAATCATCCTTGCCTACAATTATTAAAGTTTAGTTTCACCTCACAGGAGAATAAATAAGAAATTAGAAAAATAATCTATATTGAAATTAAAACTAAAGGAAAACAATCATTTTATAAAAATTTAGAAAAAAATAGGTTAATAACAATTGAATGTCATTTTCTACAATACATGTAGCCTATAGAAGTTTAAAGTTTCAATCAAACATATTTAAAATTAATTTGATAGAGTTAAAGACCAAGAAAATATATTAACATTGTAATAATAATAACTTTGACATAGAACTAAACAACTTAATTTTTAAATATATTTGGGTTTATAACAAAAAAAGTATACATGAAAAAATCACTTAGCTTAGATAAAGGACAACAATATAAATCTAAACTCAATATTATTTTGATAACTAATTATCTTAAAAAGTTTTAGTGGCAAAAATAAAATTCAAAGAATTAATTTATTGTACGTGTTATTGTTAAACATGTTGCAACATTAGAAACTTCCATCATTCGATTAAAAAATTTTTTTTGAATGTTCTTTAAGGTTGAATCAAGTTAAATTACTGAGAATATTCGGACCATGTATATTTCCTGACCTGAATGGGGTTGGTGTATATTTCGTGACCCGGATTTTAAAAAAAAAACAGTTAATTGAAAAACAATAGTAATTATAAAAAAACAATTAAAATTTTATTTTTAATATTTTAAGAACTTCATAATACGTAAAAGATTTAAATAAATCAATCAACATAAACTCTTGAATAAAAAGTTCATGTCCTGTAGCATCAAATCCATTCATGTTCTTGATCTTCTTTTTAATCTTACTGTTAAGGATTCAACATTCTGCATGTGAACACCGGTAATGGGATCTACAAAGTTATATTTATGGCATT
>CAKKLC010010741.1:22586-34361 GCA_918559645.1 Ceratonova shasta | reverse complement strand
TTGGAAGCATATGTGCCGCACTTCTGTTTTCAACCAAACAACAAAATCCTCTAGATGGCACAAAAGAAGTATCAACGATACATAACATCCAAACTTGTTGTCTAGGAGTTCTTCCTATGTGCGCTTTCATCTTATGATTGATCATTGTTTCATCAACATGAACAGTGCATCCAGGACCACCAAGCATCAAAGGATTGACAACAAAATACTCTGATATTTTTGAAACAATAAGTTTTCTAAACTTAGATAGTGCAACTCTTCCCACCACAACAAATCTTAAAATATCTCTTTGAATGATACCATCTGACCAGTAAAGAAGTATTTTAAACATAGTTAACGCTGAAAACTTAAAATCTTACATCCAGCTACCATTTCTGACAGAATATGTTGTTTGATAGTGTAAACATCTTCCATTCATACAACGCCATTCCATTCCATCCAATTTAGCAGATGATTTTTTAAAACACATCTGAGATTCACACCACGGACAGAGCATTGCATCATGTATAAATCCATGATTCATGAGATTTACAACCATTTTTCAGTTGTCATTTTTTCTAGTTCTCTTAAACGTTCTTCAAAATGCTTTAGGGGTTAGATTAAAAAATTTTAAGTATTTAATTCTCGTGTATATTCTTTCTTAAATCACGCTGTAGTCTTTCAATTGTGTTAATATGCATGATTATATCAACTTCATCTACAAATCTTTTACTATGATTAATAGTTGGGTGTTCATTTAAAATTGAAAATCTGTTATATATTGGCCATGAATCTGTAATGATTCGTATTCCTGTTAAAACATGCCTTACTATCAAATCAGTTAAAAAATCTGCGCTTCTAATCAAATTTATTGCATAGAAAACTTCTTTGGTTTCTCTACTAATCCAGGCAACAATTCAATAACGTTCTCCAACTAAACGTTGATCTACCCACTTTCTATTCTTGTACAAATAAGCTTCGTCGATTTAAACTGTCATGTTTGAACTAGCTATTTTTACAGCTCTCAAATTTTCATAAAGCCTACCTAGGTGTCTTCTTATTCTGTGGCTTCACTCTACTAATGTTGTTGCAGAAACACCTATATGTAAGCAGCTTGCTTCTACAGTTAGGTTCATTAAGTAGCAGTATAGGATACGCATAATTTTACTTATTTTAATACAAGAATTTTCAAAAAAATTCCCCTCAAAAATACCTTTCCTGAGCCTGCATGAACTAGGATTACATATAATCTGCGAGAAAACACCATGTCGCAACTTTGATCGATTTTTCATCATATTTCCTTGACACAATGATACAAATCACAGAAGGTGCAATGACAAGACCGTCCTCCATTGCAAGCTGCAAACTGTACTCTTTTATTGCAGTTCTTATTCCATACGCAAAGATGTTAATCATTGGGGAAAAAATAACGATTTTTGTTTCCCGCCAAATTTTTAATACTACCTAATCAAGTTTATTATACAATAATAAAAATATATCATATTCTTTTATGAATGGCGATATTGTACAAATAAGTTAACTTACTTATATAGTTTGAAACAATACATAGGTTTATAGATGTATCAATATTAATAGATAAGCATCAAAATTCTTATTTACTTTCAGGTTGTTATCACTGTTCTTATAAGCTAAATCTAATTGGAATTACATATTAAACAATAAATAATGTTTACCATATAATTAATTGTCATTATTACTTTTTAAAATACTTATAAAGATACTACTAGTACATTTGATATAAATATACATATAAACCCCTTTTAAAAATGAAAAAACTGATTGATGCATACGGATTATACGACGTTTTTGAGCTCGTACGATATTTTAGAAAAAATTTTATGATATTTCTTTACATGATACTTAGATCTATCAAAGAAGTTACAAGACAAGAAAGACTTAATTAAGAGAAGGATTTGAAGAGCTCGATCATATATGAGAGATTTATAAATCATACATTTACTAGCGGTTATGATGCTGATGTTTTTTTAGCAAGCTTCAAAATAATTCATAATACAATGTTATGTCCCATTTGAAATGATGGTACTAAAATGTCTTATGTTAAAAGATGTGTATCTTTAGATCATTTTAATTAGGTGTGAAAATCAGCTTTATGATTTTCCAGCTGTGTCCAAAAAAATAGCTTTTTCAAGGTTCAAAGCTAATAATGAAAACGATTTTCTAATTAATATATAAATACATTAAGAGATCTTTTCAAGACACAGTTTTGGAGTTGCAAGTTGACAGATTTACCGTTTGAATGTGCTGTTCTAGTTAGAGAAGCTATTTGTTATTACATTGTAAGAAAAAGTGACAAGCTTGGCGGTGTCAATTCTAATTTATCAAGCAAAATAATGGAAATAGATTACGGTCTGTTTTTTAAGAAAAAATAAAACCTTGGTCGTATGTCTGATGGTCAATTGTATGTTGGAGGAATAGATAGGATTACAAATAAGGCTTTGATTATACGCGTTTTAAATATAAATACAGAAACAATTAGACAAAATATTTACGAGAACGTCCATTCTGGGTCTATTATTGTTACTGATCAATGACGGGCTTATTATGCTGCATTAAGAAATAACATCGAGTTTAAAAATAGAAGTGTTAATCACTCAATTAAATTTTTAGATTTAGAAGATCCAATTAACCACACTGAATTAAGTGAAGCATTATGAGCATACTTAAAACTACTGTTGCAAGCTCACAGCAGAATTTCACTGTTACAATATTCAGAGTATTGAATGAAATTTTTATGGGAGTACAAAATAGAGAAAAATCATCAGTTTAAACTTTTACTATTCCAAATAAATTGATGATTTTACCATTTTTTTTAAACGTTGTATAATCAACATACACCAACTAATTATTGGAATTTTAAAACTAATTTTGTTTAGAAGGTTTTTTACTAACAGTTTAATGGAATTTAAAATATCAATATAAATCAATTAAAATACTTGGTAGGTATTTTATTTGTATCTTTATAATTTTTAATTATATAATTAATAAGTACTGAATGAATATAAAAATTAGTTTTTTCATTTTAATTTTAAAATCACAAAAACCATCATAATTTTTCTTAAATACCCTTTTATATTCACAAAATGTTAAAAATAAATAGAAATATGGATCTATTACTTTTCCTCTGAAGTAAATAATAAATTTAGAAAAGATCAATTTAGTTCATAATTAGTTTAAAAATAAAATGTTATAATTTTTTTAAAATTACAAACTCTACTGAAGATATTATTTTAGTAAGAATGATATTTAAACTACTAAGATGGAATCTTAGAGATATACAAATAAATTAAGTATAAACATCAAATACTTTTCAGATGATTTTTAAAACTATAGAACTAGTTTAAAAAAATATATTTCCTTATATTGGAAATATCCAGAACACTCAAATGTTATATTTTTATTTGAAAATAGGTCATTAAGATATTTGATAACATTAGAAACAGTTTGAAAACCTTTCCCAGGATATGAGATACAAGAATGGATGGATATAAAATAATAATTAAATTTTGATGATTGTAGATTGTGTGATAAAATTAAATGACATGGAGACAAAATATCAAATCAAATTATAGAAGGGGGCCCTTTTTGACTGACGGGTTTTAAATGCGTATAACTTTTTAATTTTTCAATATATTTCAAAATTTTTTTAAATTAAAGCCAAATTAAAAAAGTTTTAAATTATTTAATTATTAAAAATAATGTCTTTTACATCATTGCCATTTTCATTTTATACATAAAATAGCTCTTTTAGTGTACTTTTTATATCTTTTTCAAGTGAAAAACTTTTTTAAGTTCTAATTTCATGAATAATGTTATTTTTCAAAGAAAGAATATTATCTGGTTTATTGCGTTAAACTCTTTCTTTTAACTATCCAACAAAAACAAATCTGGTACTGTTATATCTAGTGAACGGGTGGCCAAAA
The DNA here is from genome assembly GCA_918559645.1 of Ceratonova shasta. Classification (NCBI taxonomy): domain Eukaryota; kingdom Metazoa; phylum Cnidaria; class Myxozoa; order Bivalvulida; family Ceratomyxidae; genus Ceratonova; species Ceratonova shasta. Next base: position 30,420 of record CAKKLC010010741.1, on the reverse strand, counting down.
AAAGTTGAATTTTTACAAATTATTTTTTCTCTAAAAAGTTCAGCAAGAGTTTATATTGATGCTTTTCCTATATGTCCTGTCGCACCATCTTGCTGAAACCATAATTGCATTTTTGATTCTAAAACTTTTGGATGTAAAAAGTTATCCAACATATTCCGATATGCAATACCGGTTATCCTTTCAGCAATTTCATTTTCAACAAAATATTGCCCGATAAATTTTGTTGATATTACTTTACACCAAACTGTGCATTTTTTTGGGTGTAATTGTATTTGATGTAACAATCTCGGATTTTGTTTTCACCAAATCTTACAGTTTTGTTTATTCACAAAGCCGTTTAAGTAAAAATGAGCTTCATCGCTCATTATTAAATTTTTTAAAAAGTTTTTATCATTTTCAGCAAACTCAATAAATTTTGATACATATTGAAGCCTCTGTGGAGCATTGTTTATTAATAATTCTTGTGCTAATTTAATTTTATAGGGGAACCATGTTAAATCTTTTAATATTCTTCTTAATGTTGTTCTCGATAAATTAAATTGAGAAACTTTCTTTGAATTGATACCGTTGGATTAGATTTAACACTTTCTCGAACAGGAACTATAGCATGTTCATTACAAATTTTTTTTTAACATTATTTCTGACCAAGTCACACACAGAACCATATTTTTCAAAACGGGTAATTAAATTTTTAATTGTGGTTGGACAAAATATTTTCTTTGTGTTGAAATGTTTACGAAACTTTCTTTGTGTATTAATGATGGATCGATTCGTTTTGAAATAAAATTTATCCATTATTATTATTCGTTCTTGTGAAGTATAAGAAAGACATTTTAAATGGGAAAATTGGATTCGATTAAGAATATAAAAATGCTATAATAGAGGGAGTTTAAAAGGTCCCAAGCGATAGAGATAAGAACAATTACAAAAGCTTATAAATTTAAAAAAAAATATCGAAAATATTTATATTTTTTTGATTCTTTAAAAGATAGATTTTATAAATTGATTATTAAAAATTAAAAAAATTCTAAATAACTTTCAAAAAAAATTTAAAAAAAAATTGAGAAAATAAAAAAGTTATACGCATTTAAAAACCGTCAGTCGAAAATGGCCCACTCTTTATAAACCTGGATGTATAGATAGTGTTTATATGTATGTTTCCAGAATTAGAAAAGAAACTTTAATATTATTACCAATATTATATGACCTGATATACCATTTTGTCTAATTAATGGAAAGAAATTCTAAATTTATCCAAGATAGGATCACGAATATAAAAAATGATTAAATATTGTTGGATAAAACAAAAATAATAATAGAAATAAATTAGTTACAATAAAATATAAATTAGAAGATTCTTATAGAAACTGATCTGTGAATTTTATTATATTCTTGTAGTTAAGATTTTTTAGATATAATTTTATTATTTTTCAGGAAATAATAATTTATACCTGGAATACCTTAAAAAAGTTTAAAACCAAAAAATATATAAAAAAACCTTAAAAAATAACATTTAAAGGCAAAATTATTGAATGAAAAATAAAAAAATTATTGATTATATTTATTTTAATAGAGTAAGAGAATGATTTTCAGAATAGTTTGACCTCTAGTGTGTTAGATAAAATTTCAAAATTGATAAAACTATATTAAGAAAAATATACAAGGTTTACACATTAATGTCTTAAGAATTAATTTAAAAAACATATATCTTTGTCAACTGTGTCTTTATTGTAATATAAGATCTTAAAATATATAAACGATAATTGGTTAGTAAATAGTTTGAATTGAATCCTTAATAGAAAAAAAAATTCAAAAATTTATATCAAATTATTAAGGGTTTGCATTAATATAGAAAATTTAAAATTAGTAAACAGGTATTCGGATATTAAAGAATCAAATAAATTACTAGTTCTTTTAGTTATTCTTCTATTTTCTGATGTTATATTTACATTCATTCCTCGCTTTTCCGTAAATATATAAACAAGAAAAATTTCGTCCGGATAATAAGGTATTTTATTTTGTCCGTATAAATAAGGTAAAAAAATCCTTCTTTTTAAATTAAAAAATCACTTTTTTTTAGCTCTCTTTTCTGTAAATTTGTTCTTCTCAATACAAAATCTTCATATTTAGGTACACTTTCTATTATTTCTTTTTTAAAATGTATATCATTAATACAATCCAAAATATGGTTAGGACATTGAATATTTTTTAATAATATTTAAAGCCTCCATTACTTGTAATCAAGAAATTGAATTATGGTATTTTTTCAATAAAATTATCATCATTTGAATTTTCTATTATGGAATTTTATGTTTTTTCCGTTTTAAAATCACTTTCATCTTTATTACTGCCTGAATTATTTCATCATCTTCAAGAGGACTTTCTACATCTACAAATTCATCAATATTACTATAATTTTCTGCTGATTCATCAATTTTATTTAGTCAAAGTTATATTTAGTTCATTCAAATAAAAATTGTCCTTTTTTATCGCAACATCTTCAACTATAATTTCAGATTTTTTGAAACAATTTTTTATTGTCACATTATCAACTAAATTCCAAGATTTAGTAACAAATTCAAACACAGTAATCAAATCAATCTTTTGAATATTTTCATCTTCAGCATTTTTGACTAAAAGTTCTACTAAGATTGGTTTTTAAATGTTCTTAAACGAATGAATGATTCAACAATCCATTGGTTTTATATGAGCAGTCATTTTTGCTGGAAGAAAAACAATTTTAACATGGCTCAGATTTTGCACTTGAATATGAGAAGATGCACTGTCCACCAAAAGAAGGATTTTTTTATTACTTGATATTATTATAGAATTAATTTCTTTTATATATTCAGTAAAAATTACGGCATTCATCAACGCCTTTCGATTGGAAGCTTATTTTACATAAATATTTTGATAAAAATTGTTTTTTTAAATATTCTTGGTGCATTGGTTGTGTTTATAATCAAAGACTTGATATTATACGTCTCTTTTGCATTACAGCACAGAGCTATCGTCAATTTTTTCTTTGAATTTTTATTACCACTGATTTTTTTTATGCCGAAGTTATATTGGGAGCCAATTCATTAAACAAAGCTATTTCATCTAAGTTACAAATGTTATTCTTATTTTAATATTTTTTGATATTTCGCATAAATTTTTTAACCTGTTGTACATCATCGAAGCTAACTTCGTTAGCTTCGACTTCAATTTTTCTAGATTTAAAACCATATCTTTTTTAAAGTTTTGCATTTTACCGTTAGAGTATTTAAAATTAGTAATTTTTTAAATCTTCACCAATTTTTTGGGCTTTTTTCGTAACATATCTTTGTTAAGAACAACTATTTTATTATTCATTTAAGTTATCCAAATAAAAAGCGTGTCTTCAAGTTCCTTTTGAGATCCACTATATATTCTTGTTATTTTTGACGTAAAATTTTGTTCTAATGACAACCACTATTCTTTGGCTAGTAATATATCATTAATGGTTGAAAGTCCTATTTCAATTTTATCCTCTTTTAATATTATTTTTAGCTATTTCAGAATTTATTAAAATGTTATTTTTGATTTTTAACTGACAAATCTTTTGTTTTGAAAGCTTTGAAATTGTTCCAGGTTTTCTTTTCTGTTCCATCGTGCATTAAAAATTTCTATAATTTAAAAAAAATTCGGAAACCGAATTTCCTGATAAACGAGGTATCACTGTACTATAAATATTATAGTATTTTTATACTAACCAAAAATAATTATAAGAATATTATTTACTTATAAGAGTATTTCAGCCTTTATTATAATATTTATATACTAAATTATATGGAAAATGTCCTTAAAAAGTGATTCTAAACTCTATACATACTTTTGTTTTACAAAAATATGATTTATGCTATTATAGGTAGTTGTTGTTGTCTTTATAGGTTTTTCTTTTCAATATCCAAGTTTTTACAATTAAGAAGTAGAAACTGAATCAATTTTAAAATATTCTTGTATCTTTTATAAAATTTACAGTTTTCGTTAATATTTCAGATATCGAATAATAAAACATCCAGCAATACACTTATTTAATTCATAGATATAAAATAATTAGATTTTTTCACAATCGATTAATATTAAAATGCTTATTTATATGACAAAATCATTTTTCAAACATAAATCACGACTATCGTATTCATCGTATTCCAATTGAACTAATATACTTGTTAACAAAAAGTATATTACAATTATAAAGATTTAATTAATTTCTAATTAGATGTTCCACATACCGGTATAGATCTTGAAAAATAAAATAAGCGTGTAGAATGGAATGCTGACTTAAAATTTCATAATATGGACTATGATCTAAAAGTTGGCATTTTATTTTTTTATTAACAAAGAATTTCATTTTTTTTATTATTACTCCTATATCTATATAAAAATTGGCAGATCATTGAAAAAAATTGGCTCCGTTCAAAAAGTAAAAAATGGTTTGATAAAAAAATAGAAAAAAAAATATAATAATTTCATAATTTTTGATCATGTAAAAAAATGGTAAATAATTATTTATTGGTATATTGCATTTAAATTAGATATAAAATTATTTAAATTCTTGCGTTGATTTGATTTAATTTAAGGATCATATCAGTCACTCAAATATGTTTTTAAGTTTCACTTTGAGTATTTCAGAAATTTGTAAAGTTTTAAAATTTGAAGAATAAACAATAGATTTATTTACTACATAAAAAATCTCTTTTCATATATTAGCTGTTAAATACGATATAATGAAAAATTTATGATATATTTAGATATAGATAGTTTTTAAATCACTAAAAATGAAATACAATATACCGGTAATTTATTGATACAAAAAGATTAAAAATAAGTATCATAATCTACAATGAATATAACTAATAAAGATGATGAAAATGAAGATACGACTATAATATAATCTCAATAAATTAAGTGATTTGGCAAACAAAATCTCATTGAAATTTATTTAATATTATTAGTATTATTTAGATTTAAAATTATAATAATTTGGTAAAAAAATCACATACCATAAAAGATTTTTTAGTAAATCATTGAAAGTTGTAGATTATTACGTGTTTTCTTTTCATATGATAATTAAGCAGTAAAAAATCAGTTACAAATAGATTTTGTAAGTTTTAAAATAAAATATGATCCAACAATTAACATGGTAAATAGAATCAAAAACCTCTTCAGAATTAATTTTTAAAAGCATGTATACTCATTAAGAATCATTAGAATTAAGTTTAAAATATTCCTTAAATTTTCTAGGGATTCAGCTTAATATTTTTTGCACTGCAATTAAATATTTTACCAGTATAAACTAGGCTTACAACGTTAAATAAGTAATTTACTGTTATATACGTGATTTACTGTTATATAAGTGATTTACTATTAAATAAGTGATTTACTGTTACATATTTGATTTACTGGTATATAAGTGATTTACTGGTATATAAGTGATTTACTGGTATATAAGTGATTTACTGTTATATACGTGATTTACTGTTATATACGTGATTTACTATTAAATAAGTGATTTACTGTTATATACGTGATTTACTATTAAAATAAGTGATTTACTTCCACATAAGTAATTTACTATTAAATAAGTGATTTACTATTATATAAGTGATTTACTATTAAATAAGTGATTTACTGTTACATATATTGATTTACTGGTATATAAGTGACTTACTGGTATATAAGTAATTTAATGTTATATAAGTGATTTACTTTCATATAGGTGATTTACTATTAAATAAGTGATTTACTGTTATATACGTGATTTACTATTAAATACGTGATTTACTGTTATATACGTGATTTACTATTAAATAAGTAATTTACTGTTATATACGTGATTAACTGTTATATAAGTGATTTACTGTTAAGTAATTTACTGTTAAATAGGTGATTTACTGTTATATAAGTGATTTACTGTTAAATAAGTAGGGTCCCATTTTTTCGGGCCGAATAAAAAATTACGGTCAAAATGTAAAATTCGGGCGCAATTTTTATAAAATTTTTATAAAAAAATTTGGGTTAAAATCGGGAAGTACAAATTAATTCGTTATCTTTTAACAATGCTTTCATATTAAATGTCTGTTTTTTTGCTTTGAGAGAAGCACATGAAAAAATTTTTGCAATATTCATAAGTGAAACCTGTAATGATTAAATATCAATTAATAAAGACTACAATGTTATAAAAAGAAAAGAAATATAAAAAAATCAATACTGGATTTATTTTCCATACGAAATTGAAGATCTATTATTAAAATAGATAATCATTTGCATCTCGAGATTTTTATCACTTAAACTAGATCTCAATGGCATTTGAACCTTTCTTAAATAGCTAAAGACCTTTCCACATCACAGCTTCCATTTGGAATGTACAATAGATCTAACACATTACCCGCAAGGTTTGGAAATTAGGTCGAAAGGCTTTTCCAGAATTTATAATTATCATAATCATCAGATCTAAAAATGTAAAAAATTAACAATTTCATTAAACTCACACTCGGTTTCTATTGACCATTTAAATTCTTTAAAAACCATCCTTATACCTGTTTGATAATTGTTTTTGACAAATAGATCAAAAATATAAAAATTACTCCACACTTTTTTCGCTTCTATACTAATATTACGATTGCTTGTATTCCTCCATTTATCATAAATTGTTTGGGTAAAACTACAGAAAATATTTTCAATTTCTTTGATATTGTTAGATAAACTCAAAGCAGCCATACACCTACCATTTGTTTTAGGTCTCCAATTTTCATTTATTACGCTTGGAATCGATGAATTTAAAATATCATTCATTGAATGAGTTATAATTTTATTGGTCTCTAGTCTCTTTTGTAATGCCATAATTGGCGTTAATTTTTCTTCTATGTATAGAAGCACAGTGTAAAATCGATTACGATGATTAAGATCATTCAGCAACATCAGCTCTTGGGTTTTTGTACTATCACTATCATCACACCTCATTAGAAAATCATTCATAGGCAACCACATTTTGATAACGCATTTCAAACAATTATAAAAAGAAGACCATCTTACTGGAATGACAGCTGGAGGTTTTTTGCGATTGAGATTATGTTCCTTGCATACGTTTCTATACTTGTTGAATTGCTTGGGACTGTTTTTAAACAGTCCCAAGATCTTAATCAAAAGAGTCTTGCTAGGTTTAACTTTCGAACAATTCAATCCATTTTCTATTGAAACATGTAACATATGAGATATATCGTTTACGTGGATAATACGTTGATTGTAATACTGCTTGATATCTCTGACAGACTTCCTCATATATTCTGCCGAATCTGTTGCAACAATACAAACATCTTCCAATGTTTTGTCCAATCTATCGAGTTTTCTAATTAAAGTTTGTGTTATACTGTGGCTATTAACTTGTTCTATAATATCAAGAGAGACAAGAAGAGTTTCTTTTTTCCCCAAATATCATCATAAAAAGTTAAAAGTATATTAACAGTCGGCCTACCAAGTACGTCACAGCTCTCATCGATCACAAGATTTATTTTTTTATTTTTTATTTTTAATTCTTGATTTATTTTTTCATATTCTTCATTAAAAACAATTAGTAAGTAATTTTTTAGTAAAGTTTCTGATTGAGGTAATGAAGAAAGTGCAGGACAATAACCTTTTAAAAAAGATCCGAGAGGCACATCAAAGGTGCTGAAGCTTATACCTTGCATGCATATTGCCTTTATAAGATTGTAAGCAGCACCATCCTTTGATTTCTCGCGTTCACGGTCCCTTACTTGCTTATCTAGATGAGAAGGCTGCTTTAATCGATTTTCTTAGAATGATTTCTTAC
>CAKKLC010010739.1:2099-18277 GCA_918559645.1 Ceratonova shasta | reverse complement strand
AATTGGTAAAAGTCTATTTTCAGACAAACCTAAAAATCACAGAGGAAGATCGCCCAGTAAACAAGTTTGGGTTTTTGGAATATTGGACACTAGTTTTATTCCAACTTAAGGCTTCATGACAATTGTGGATAGACGGGATGCAGCGACACTGCTTCCAATTATTAGCATGGTTTGTTTACCTGGGACTACTATAATTTCTGATGATTTGCGAGCTTATTCTCAATTCTGCAGGAATTTATAGCATTACACTGTAAATAACTCTCTTCATTTTGTAAATCCTGAAAATTGCTTTCATACGCAGAACATCGAATCGTGGTGGAACAAAACAAACTTGAGAATAAAACGTATGAAAAGCATTAGAAAGAGTGATTTTAAATTTTATCTTTCTGAATTTTAATGGTGCGAAAACACAAGAGGAGACGTTTTTGAGAATCTTTTTGTTCATTATTTAAAGATTTTTAATAGTTTTTTTTATTTATTTTTTTTATTTTTTATGTGTTTTTTTTACATGATCATTTTTCGTGCGGTTTTTTTTACATGATCCGAAACTTCTTATAATTCTTTTATCTAAAGGCTGTGTAATAAATGTTTAGTTTTTGGGCAGAAATACTAATTCAATACACTCGGTAGAATATGTCATTTTATGATTAGTATAGGTATCTAGTAAAAGCAGTATTTTTCTTCCTTGGATCTTAAGAGGGGTATCAAGATCCAATACCTATTTATTAAATCTATATTGGCAGAGATTATTATAATTACAATTTTTAAATCCATTGGATTGTCAAACTTTCCTTTTATTAGAGGTTTAAGTTTACGCCAACCATCCATGTTTGTACAAAACATTTTTGAAAGGGTGTCTAAATTTTTTAGATGTATTTCTGACTTTAGAAATTAAGCTTTTGAAGAGGCATTAGTCTATAAAATAGTAACCTTTCCTCGCAATTATTTAAATATTTATATTCTCTGTTGAATATTGCATCATCTTCAATTTAATCTCCTCATAGAACTCAATATGATCCTCTTAAAAATTATAAAAATTTTCCCCACTTAGTTTAATTTTTTAAGTTTGTAAAGCCAGCAGTTTTATGCTTTAAAATTTGTAATTCTTTAGCTATTTTAATTGCCTTTTTTTTAATATGTTTTCTTTGTATACTCCTCCTTTACATTCTACATTTGATATCCAAAAAATAAGCTTTTCGTTTAGCTCTTGGTCTAATTGTATTCTATTTTAATATCTTGCTTTGTAAACATCAGCAGTTGATTCATATATTTTATCTTTGGTATCCAAATAATTTTTTATTGATCTTCTGCTAATTATTTTCCTAAATTTGGCTGAGAAGATTTCAGCTACTCTTGTAGGATGTTCACTTGGGTATTTTTCTGCATATTCTATAATTTTTTTTTTCAACAAGAGTGAAAGTAATTTTAGAAATATTAACTTTCATTTTATACGCATAAAAAAAATTTTTGTTTGAAAATTTGGTAAACTTTAGATGTATGGTAAACTTTGGGGAATCATATAATCAAGGCAACTAAATTCTTTATAAAAAAAGTAGTAAACTTCGGGGATTTTACTGTATCATTTATTCAGTAGGAAAAAAATGTCCAGTAAGTAATATTTTTAAAATAAAATAAATTAATTAAAAAAACCTAAAATTTTTATAATTCAATAATTTTACGGTAAGCATTATCCTTTAAAAAATTTAAAAAAAAACATCATGCAAATAAAATGACCCGTAGGACATATTTTTCCATGATACATTTATTTTTATACCGGTATTAGTATCAAGTTGAGAAATTTTATTCGATCACGATTTAAAGAAATCTTCAAAAATATATTTACTTATGTCTTCAAAAATTTAACTTCAATATATATAATTTATCATAAAAATATTTAAATTTTGTTTTGTTTGACTTTAATTATGTTGATATTAAAAATTGGAATTAGACCAATAAAGTTAAATTTTTTTTATAATAAGATATCTATAAATGAAGTTACTAGCTGTAAAAATTATGATTAAAAATTGTTATAATCTATTACAAAATAAATGATGTTTTTAATTTTAAGAATAAGCTAAAGTAAAAAAATGTCATTTAAAATCTTTTAAAAAAATAATTTAAACAATTATAATTTTATTTATTGACATATTTTAAGGTTTTTGAAGAAAAATTTTGCTTATTTATATTTTAAAAATCAGATTAAAGTGATTCGATATTTATGATACAAAGAAAGCTTGAAAAAATATAATAGTAATAAAGATATTAGAACTTTTTTTGATATAAATGATTTTATAAGTAGATCAGATGAAAAAATGATGATTTTATTTGATTATTATTATAAATTTTTATATATATATATATACTTATAAATCGAAAATAAACTATTTTAAATTATTAAAACTAATAAACAACAATTCTGACTTGTTTAAAAATGCTTGTAATATTAAATATTTGGCATCTTGTACAATATCCGCTTATTTTAAAAATTCAATAATAAAATTTTTTTTTTAAATTTTATTTATTGAAATGTTAAATTTTGACTTGGACACAATGAAATATAAACAATTGTATGAAAAACTAACAACAGAAAAAGATGCAATTATTTTGCTGTTGATATAGGACTAATTCATGGTCAAAAAACTTTCGTCTGTGAAAATTTTTTTTTCATGAAAGCTGGTAATACAGGAAAAAATAATAGTTATTACTTTTGTTGTGACGCTTATGGTTGCAAAAAGAACATTTCAATTAGAAAAAATGCTTTTTTTTAGAAAAGTAAATGATATTTGTCGAAAATATTAGGGTTGATTTATTTTATTGTGCAAAATAATCAATGTAAGGAGGGACAAAAATTTCAATTAGATATTTATTCTAATTCAACTGTTTTTGATTGGAAAAATTTTTGCCGCGATATTATGTCGGAATTTTTTATAAGAAATCCAATTACTACTAAAGGCAAAGGAGTTGTAGTCTAAATCGATGAATGTATGATCGTTAAAAGAAAATATAATCAAACGACGGCAGTCTCTGAGCAGTGGATTTTCATGGGATATGAGGTAGAGTCCAAGAAAAGAATTTTTGTGATGGCTGAAAATCGAAACCGCGAAACCCTACGACATACTAAACAACATTTTATTTTACCGGAAACATGCATAATTAGTGATTGTTGGGAAGCTTATGGTGATTTGACGCAATTGGGTTGTATGCATTTGACGGTAAATCATTCTGAAAATGTTGTTGATCCTGAAATCGGTGCAACTATAAATCATTAGGAAAGTGTGTGGCGAAAACTCAAACATAAGCATAAAAAATATACGGTACTCACAGAACTATTTTGGTATCCTATTTGTGTGAATGCCTATCTAGAAAAAGATTCTTAATAGTTTTGCTACATTTGTTCAACATTTTAAGTTGGTTTATATAGTTTGATTAAAAGTTAAATTTTTTACTAATTTATAATAAAATTTTTTTTAAAAAATTTAATTATTTAATTTTTAGAATAAGGGGATACTGTACAAGTACCGAATGTTTTACTAGAAAAAAATTATTATTATATAATTGAACATATTCACAAATAATTTTATTCTTGAGTGTCACTAATGAATTGTATAAAAATCTAAATTTATCACATTTTATTTTATCAAAATTATAATTAAAACCTTTAAAATTATAGATATAGTAATAAAATTAGTCTTACCATTTCTTTTAAATATTTTAATAAAACAAATAGAATATAATCGGTAGAAAAAAATACTAAATATTTTTAAATGTTAATTTTTCATATAGTATAAAAAACCCATATTCCCTTTGAACGGGGTTGATATTAAAAGTGTGCATTCATTACTATTTTTGCTTGAAATATACTTAAATAACCCGGGTTGAAATTCATGAAAAAACACTTTTATTTTTTTTTTAAAAACAAAGCAAAATAATTTATTTAAATCTTTAATGTGTCTGTAAGCAATTCACAAAGTCTAACTTTGTTCTGTCTACGCCATATAAATTCAAACAATCTATTTTGTGATTTTTTTTGACTCTACCTTTCACATGTACAAACTTTTAACGCCATTCCATGTTCCTTCAATAGTATTCGAATCCTTTCTTAAGAGCTTATGAAACTAATAATATGATTAACCCAATAATGTTTGTAGTTTATTTTATTTTCAAACTTGTTATAACCCTTCCTATGGTCAGTAATCACTATTAAATCAGGCTGCACATGTTTTAATATCAGATTATTTAAAGTATTTGCATTTCTAACCTCAACAACTGCATCATAAAACCTGCTCTCTGGTGTTTTTTGGGGATTCAAACCCGGGGTATTTAAGCAATTTAAAGCCAAATTATTCATTATTTATATAATAACATTTTCTCTTTATTAATAAAAAATATTTAAAAAAATTTAATTTATTCATCAATAAAAAGTTCGCATATAAATTCTAAATGTAAATACCTCTTTTTATGATATAAAAACCATATAATCTTCAATTGTATTAGGTTTAATTTTTAATAAAGGAACAAAAAAACTCATTTTCATTTTCAAGCATATTTTTCTACTAATTCTTTGAATTTAAAAAAAAATATCCTTTTAATATAGTTTAAGGATGCTAAATATAAAGTTAAAATTAAAACAATATGTTCTTTGACCTTATCAATTCCCTTAAAGCTTTTGAATATTAAAAATAACATTTAATATTGTTAACAAGGTGTTCTTTATACTACACTGATGAATATCTTTTAAAATAACATGAATATAAGGGTTTCAATATTCAATATGGTAAGTTGTTATTCAAAACATATGTTCTAACAAACCATTTTTATTCAAATCATAAATGACATCATGATTCTAGTCTTTTAAATCTGCCACAGTGATAACAAAATTTATGTTAACAATCAATATTGCACAGTTTCCCTAAATTGATTTCAAAAACCCTACTTTATCCATTAAATAATCTTTAGAATCAACAATATTAAATTGTGATGATAAACACTCATTATTATATAATAATCTTGTAGGTATTGTTTCTGAAAATTTTCATTTAATTGGTATTCTACTAACGATTTTCTCATAATAATTTAAACCTTATATCTATAGATATAACGTCAATTTTTAAATTAATAAATCCATTTTAACTCACACTTTTTTTTATCTAAAAAATTATCATACCACAGTTTTCTTCAATAAAATTATGGTGCATATGGTTTATACGACGTTTTTGATAAATATTAAGAACCCCCTTAAATGGTATACAGGTCTGTCAAAGAATCCAAAAGAAAGGAAAAAAATTACTTAGATGAAAATTTAAAGAGCTTGATCATCTCTAAGATATTCATAGCCCATACATTTACTAGCGATTATGATACAAATGTCTTTTTAGCCAACTGCAAAAAATTCATAATACCATGTTATGTCCGATTTGTAATGATGGTACTAGAATGTCTTGTTTTAATTGAGGTGTATCTCAAGATAGGTTTTATTGGGTGTGCAAATTAGGTTGCGCTTTCATGTAGTGTCTAAAAAAATAGCTGTTTTTAGGGTTCAAAGCTAAAAATGAAAACAATTTTTTTTAATTATGTATAAATACATTAAGAGATCCTCTTTTCAAGAAATAGCTTTTGAGTAATAACTTGAAGATTTACCATCTTTGAGTACACTTCTTTTTTTTGAAAAGATATTTGTGATTACATGGTAAGAAAAAGTAACAAGCATCGCGGTTTCAATTCTGACGGCTTGAGCAAAATAATTTAAATAAATAAAAGTCTTTTTTTAAGAGAAAATACAACCGTAAGCGCATATTTATTGGTCAATAGTATGTAGTAGAAAGAGATATGAGCAAAAGAAGGCATTCATTATAAGGGTTTTAAATATAAATACAGAAACAAATGATATAAATTATTTATGAGAATGTTTATTTTAGGTCTATTATTGTTACTGGTTAATGTCGGGCTTACTATCCTGCATAAGGAGATATCACAGAGTTTGAAAATAGACGTAATATTTACTTAATGAACTTTATAGATTCAAAAAAATCCAATTTTCTAAAGTCAGCCAATTTAAGATTATGGGATAGGTAAAAGAAGTATTACGAACTCACAGCAGAATCTCATAGTTGCAATATTCAGATTATTTAATTTAATTTTTATGGTAGTTTAAACATTAAAAAATAAATGATGTGATCTTCCACTACTAGTATTACAAATAAATTGATGCTATTTATTTTCTTTTTTGTTTCAAAAACTTCGTATAATCCTAAAAACATCGTAAAATCCACATCCACCAAAATTTTAAATAATTCTTTGATTATTCGGATGTATTTATTCTTGACGCACCACTTCTTTGTATATTTAATATTTTTGTTCGTTATTATAAACTTTAATTACTGATTCTACTATTGTTTTTGTACATCTCACAAAATTCCAATTTTCAGTCTAATTACTACTTTTCAAATAAGTATTTTTGACTGCCTTCTTATCTTCATTAATTATTTATTTCCTGACATGAATTTATGAATAAATTTATAATAAAATAAAATCTTTTCTGCAAAAAAACCACTATGATAGAGAAAAAAATCTTAGAAATCGATTTTCCTCGGGGTTATAATAAAATTAAAAAAAATTTATTCAATCATATTAAATTGTAATAATATGAATTACTAATTGACTCGATTTCTTTGTTCGACATTTTTATTTCCAAATAAACTAAATTAAGTATTGCAAAGGTTTTTCTAGAGAAATACCAAGCTTTCTTCTCATAAATACTTTGATTTAGACTACAGATCTTCAATTTTCTGAATATGAATTGTTCTATTAGATAAATCACTTAAGTTTAGGTTATGGTTTACTGAGGAATGTTGCATGTCGTGCAATGCTGTTGCATAAGCCCTCCATCTATCCGTAATAATGTGTGTTTATTAGATATATCATTAATGATCAAACCCGTACTGGTTTCTGAATTATGATTATGTACTGGTAATATAAAACATTTGCGTATTTTCCACTCCATCCCACAAATATTGCATTGTTCATTAATCGTTCTTCCTCAGTTATATTTTCGCCTTATAAACAAACTTTCATCAATTTCAACGATTTTAGCTACTCCATTTTCATCTATAACGCTAATTTTTTCACTATAACATCATAAGTATGGCAGATTCCTTCTATTGTTAGTCACAAAATTAGCTGACTGTTTTTTCATCCCTCTGTAGGTCAAAAGAAATGTCGTTAAATCTTTCCGCTTTAATGTATTTCTTGAAAACCATCAAAATTACTTTAATTTTATAACATGAATATTCAAAAAAACTTGATTTTATAATTGAAACACTAGATTAATAAGGTCTGGTAGATCTCCAAAAATATCCATCAAGTGCCTTTTACTTCTTGCATTATTCAAATTATCTATGGTAGCAATTTTGGCACTGTTTTGTGTTTTTAAACAATTTCAACATTGCCATTAATGAATTTGCAGGTTCAGTTGTTTCTAAAGTTTTATATAAAAAATCCTCATTTAATA
Organism: Ceratonova shasta; assembly: GCA_918559645.1. Lineage (NCBI taxonomy): Eukaryota > Metazoa > Cnidaria > Myxozoa > Bivalvulida > Ceratomyxidae > Ceratonova > Ceratonova shasta. The sequence goes on along the minus strand of CAKKLC010010739.1, from coordinate 10,770 downwards.
ATATAACTCCTTTTTCATAATTTGATATTATTAAATCATCTTGTACTATTTTCTTTTTTGAAGCTTTTTCATGATTTGGAGAATTTTTTAATTAATTTTAAAAACCGAATAAAATCTTGAAAAACGAGGAAAAATGATTTTTAAATAAAAAATCGAAATATGGTTGAAAATCTTATAAAATAAATAATTCGATTTGATTTAATTGAGATAATGTGAACTTTTGTTCGAATGGGGAATAATACATTTAAAAAAATTTAAATAGAAAAAAATATAGGTAGAAGAATAATTTAATCAATAAGAGAACAATATCATATGTTTTAAAACTACGTTAAATTTTGAAAATTATCCGATTTCAATGTTTACACCCAAAAAATAGATTTCATTAGAAAGTAAAACAAATTATCTTGTTCAACAAAATAATATTTATAATTTATTAAAATATTAATAAATTTGAGTCACATTGTGAATCCAATTAAGAAAAATATAAATTATTGATGAAGTAAATGTAAGGTCACACAATGGGATCACTAATTTGATTATTGAATTGTCAAAAGATTTTACAATATATAAAACTCTGATATCAAACTGTCTAAAACAATTGTCAAAAATTATGCATTAGAGGACTTGAAACAACAATTTACCAACATTTCGACACATTTTTTTTAACAAATTTCCAAAAATTTAAGATCGATTCATATACATGATGACTTTGCACTTCAAAACAATACATTTAAGTACTAAGAATGTTATAAGATATTTGCGATCTTTACCATAACAATAGACAAAGTCTATATTTACCTTCTATGTATTCTATTAATATGCCTTATACCAGGAGTGGGCATACTACGGACCGCGGGCTGCATGCGGCCCTTCAGAGTATAATAAGCAACACCGTATGCACGTACATGTTGCGATCATATGTCAGTGAAAATTTTTTTTTTAGACAGATTTGTTTATTTTTGCTATATTAACTACTTTAAAATAGTTGCCAAAGTAGTTTGTGCCCTCTCATCACTGCTGGTCATTAATTGTTTACATCCCTATTCAAAACTACGTTTTTGCGCAAGCGGAAGTAGCTCGTGTTTACAATTTACATTTTGAAAGGTTTCGTAAAAATTATAATTTAAAAGTGAACAGACGTTATTTAACCATGAGTGCTGCCAAAAAAAGAAAGACTAAGGATGATTGTCGCATTTTTAATGTAGAATGGACTGCTAATTACTGCTTCACGAGCGTTGGAAGCAAAGGAGTCTGCTTGCTGTGCCATGAGTGCGTGAACGTCTTTAAGGAGTACAACTTAAGAAGACACTACCAAACAAAACATATGGATTTTGGGCACAATTTTACGAACGAATAGAGAAAAAAGAAATGCCAGGAGTTAGTTAACAATTTAAATAAGCAGCAAACTGTTTTCACCAAGCAATCTTCGATAGAAGATGCTGCAACGGAAACTAGTTTGGTTCTGTCCCACAAGATTCTGAAACGGAACAAGACTTTTTCTGACGGTGAGTTCACGAAGGAATGCTTGTCAGATGCAGCAAGCATTATGTGCCCAGAACAAAAAACAAAATTTGTCAGCGTTTCTATATCAATGAGAACTGTAGGCAGGCGTGTTGACAAAATAAGTGACAATTTGATGGACACACCTCAAGATGCAAGCAAAAACTTTTTTTGGTACTCTCTAGCGTTGGACGAAAGTACCGATGTACAGGGCACAGCACAATTGTTGATATTTATATGGAGAATAAACACTCGTTTCGAGCTTACTGAAGAATTACTTATTGTTGAGGCACTCAAAGACACAACCACAAGCCAAGATTTATTAAATGCTGTTGAGAACTGTGTTAAAAGAACTGGGTTGGTATGAAACAAGATGGCAAGTGTAACAACCGAAGGAGCGCGTGCTTTTAATAGAAAAAACGTAGGTATAGGTGAAGTTGATGCATAATAAAATTAAAGAAAAACATCCTGACCATACATTATTACCTCTTTACTGTGTCATCCATCAGTAAAGTCTGTGTAAAGCTGGGTTGAATATCAAGCATGTTATTGACTCAGTTGTCAGTGTGATAAACCTCATCATAGCCAGGGCACTCAACCACAGGCAGTTCCAGGCACTGCTTGAAGATTTGAAAACTGAACATTCTAATATTATCTACCACAGCAGTGTCCGCTGGTTGAGCCTGGGCAAGATATTGAGGCGAGTGTGGGTTCTCAAGGAAAAAAAAATTATGTTTATAGAGATGAAGGGCATTGATTGTGATTTCGTTACTAAAATTGTTAATGGAGAGTGGAAGTCAGACTTTATGTTTGCCATTGACATTATGGAAAAGTTGTATGAACTGAATGTAATACAAAAGGCGAATAGCTTGTTTGCACATGAAATGTATGTGTATGTTAAATCATTTCAGGCAAAACTCTCCCTGTTTTTCAGGCAAGCCGGCGAAAACAGGTTTTGCCATTTCTTTTTGCTGAAAGAGAAAACTATTTCTGGTGAAATTGATGACAAGTACAAGGCTCAGTTAGATGCCTTGGTTGTGGAATTCGAAAGGAAGTTCCAAGACTTTAAGAGCCTGGAACCACTCTTCAATATCCTCAGTTCGCCATTTAGTGCAAAAGCTGATTCAGCACCAGAGAATATACAGTTAGAGCTGCTTGACCTACAAGCGGATAATGACCTACAGAAAAAGTTCAAATCAGTTCATCTGCTGGAGTTTTATAGAGGTTTGTCAGCAACGGCTTTCGCACACCTAAAAAACTTTGCTGCCAAACTTTTGTCACTATTTGGATCCACATATATCTGTGAGCAAGCTTTTTCTTGTATGAAAATATACAAGTCTAAGAACAGATCGATGTTGACTGACTGCAATTTAAATGCAGTCATGCAAATCACAACCAGTAAGCTGGTTCCACAGTTCAAGAACATTATTGAAAATTGTGAACACTTACATACTTCTCATTAATTATAACTGTACTCTGTGATCAGCTTGTATGTACATAAAAGCATATTAAGTTTCTTATTCTTTACAATTATTATGACAAGTAACAATAAACTTTTATAGAAATAATTATGAATAGTAAAATCTTATTACCAAATTGCAAACTGTTTTAGTTCGTATTTAAAAATGTAATGTGCATGTGTAATGGTCACTAAATGTACTTAATAGAGTATGAATGTGAAATGAAATGACAAATACATTGTTATTATCACTAATTCATATTTTCATACGTTGTAAATTGTAATTGAAGTAGGTAAAATATATATTTGCGGCTCCCAATAACAATAAAGTTTTCAATGTGGCCCTCGGTATAAAAAGTTTTCCCACTCCTGCTCTATACAAAATAAATCTTTTCTAAAACGGAACAGAATTTAAAACAGTAAAATAACCATACTACCAGTCATTTAAAAAAAAAAGAATTATTCGGACCACGTTATCATCCTAAAATTTATTTTAAAATAAAGATGTTAAATTTCTTACAATTTAAAAAATGTTACTTTGGGTTATATAAACTATAAATACCGGTGTTGATTGGATAAATTATCTAAAGCTGTTCAAAATACTTAGCATAACATATCAATTTATAATTCCATCTCAATAAAATTATTAGTTTTAATGAAAATAACTTGAATGCTAATCTTTGAATGATAACTAAATCTCCTAAAATACTAAGTTTGTCTACAAAAGAGATAAATAAACTCAAATTCTTCAGAAATATCTATTATAACGATATCTCTAGCAATACACACGTAAAAACTGCAACAAAAAGTTTGAAATTCCCTGAAATGAACCTACCTTGGTGAAAAAATTATTTATCGTTTGTCTTTTTTCATCAGTCATTTTTAAAATGTATTGGTCGATATTTGAACAAAAATTTTACAATTTCTCATACCATAAATATTTGAATGATTCTTTGATTTTGACCCATTTAAAGAAATCTAAACAACTGATAATAATAATTTGAAATTTCTTAGGATTAATTATAATTAGGAAATATTTAAATTTGATTGTTTAAGTAATACAATTAAGCTTCCGTAAAGCTTTCTGGATTTATTAGATTAATTATAAGATTCAAAATTAAACATTTAAACTATTTAATAAATAAAAAAATGTATAAATTCTGACTTTCAAACAATATAAAACATCGGTTAAAATAAACTTTTAGGACATAATACGCTTGCGCAACAATGGCTGATATTGATAATTTTACTCTTGATAATATTGATAATTTCTTGATCTTTGATTTGTTTGAATTAAGAACACCAATTAACGTAATTACTTTTATGCAAAATTTGCTTTTGTTACCGAAATCACGTTTATACTCTAGTTGTTCTAAAATTATGAATCCACAAAAATAAATTTCAAATATAGATGGCTACATTTTTACATGCACAAAATGTAAAAAACGAACTTCAATAAAAAATTGATTTTTTTTTGAAAATTTATTTCTCTTTTTAGAATATGGTCTTTGATATATTTTGAAGTAAATAATATATACATGAAACAAGAAGAGCTGAAAAGACAATTGAAAATGATAATGCTATTGTTGATTGGAAAAATTATATAAGAGAAGTTTGTATATAAAGCATCAATTTATTCAAAGAAAAAATAGGTGGGCGGAAAGAATTGTACAAATCGACGAATCCAGAATTGCCAAAAGAAAAAATGAGTGTGGAAGTATTTTAGTAAATCAGAACATTTAGATTGTTGGAGTATAGGATGAAAATAACAATGTATTCATGTGTCTTACGGAGGTTAGAGACTAAAATACATTAACAAAAATAATAAAAGAAAACGAAAAGAGAATTCTTTTATTGTTACGGATGGATTGAGAGGATATTCCAATTTTAATATGGAAGGCTACGAGCATTAAATAAGTAGTCCATGAAAGAGAATTTTTTAACCAAGAAGGTTTCCATACAAATAAAATGGAAGCAATATGGGAGCTTTAAAGAAAAAATACAGATATATAAGCATACTAAACTTGATATGACCCATCATATATAGTAAAATATTTATTTGAGAGGAAATATAAGGAAAATAAATTCTCAAAATTTATAATGGCTATAAATATGATATATTTACATTAATAACAATATAAATATTTTTTTTATTTTATTGCAAAATTTCTTTAGTATTTTTTTTTAATTATTACTTACTAATATCAGCGATTGATGCGAAAGCGTATTTGGGCCCTTAAAGTGTATTTTAACCTAAAGCATCTTAATAAGGTAGCAAAATATTCTTGAAATTTGTCAAACCTCCTCAGTAGGATTATTATTAAACCTGATATAATACCTTTATTAAAATTCTAAGTAAAAGCATACAAAATATTACTCTGGGACTTAACTCTATTCATTTCAGGACATATTTTAAGCTTTTGAATAATTACTTTAAAAAATATTAGTTTTTAGATTCATAATATTAGTATTTAAAATTAGCTAAAGTAATTTTTTAAGATAGTGTTTCTGAAGCAATATTGCTTATACATCCAGAAAAATTTTAAAAAATATGATATCAAAATTTCCTAAAAACGGAAAATAATGTGTTTTTGGAAAAAATAAAAACTTTTGAACCACAATGCCAAATTGTATGGTTAGATTTGCGACAAAAACTATAATCGCTCCAAACAGAATAATACACCGTAAAGCGTTATGGGTATCAAAATAATGCAATCTTATCTAAAACAAGTTTTGAAACAAAAAATACCGCAAATGAATTAATGGCGATGTTTAAATTGATATAAAAAAATTAAACATGTACAAAATGTGAACTAAATTTATCAATATCATATGTTAAGGATAAAAATGCATTTATAATTATAGTTGGGTTTGCAAACACCCTTTCACTAATACATTTTCAATTAGAAAAAACAGTTTTTTTTAGTGAAAGTAAACTATCTTTTAAAACAAAAACAAAAGTGTTTTATAAATATTTGAATGCTACACAATATGTTAACATTGCTTATTAATTGTCAGTAGGTAGGGGTTACATCAAGCAGTTGGTATTCATTAGTTCGAGAATTTATGTTCGATAACATGTCAAAATACAGACAAATAATCGGAGAAATAAATATTGATGGTTCGCCGAAAGTTTTTAAACTGTCGAAAGTTTATTTTCAAGGTAGAAGTATAATAGAGAAAGGTAACTTAAACAGGAATTGGTTGTTGTTGGCATTGAAATGGGGATCAGGAATGATTTTTTGGTTACAGTGAAAAACAGAAACATTAATACAATAAAATCAATAATTATTTTACATGTTTTAACGGGAAGCCTATTAATAACAGATGAATGGAGGGAATACAAAGTAGCGCACGTAAATTTTCAAATTTATATCACAAAAAAAATTAATCATTCATAGCATTTTGTAGACCCATTCCGACCGGAAGTTCATACACAAAACATTTAAGGTTTTTGGTCAAGCTCAAAATATTTTATACGGAAAAAAGGGAATGAACAAAGAATCTAAAATGGAGTTCTTATTTCAATTTTTGTGAGAATATTCTATTGAAAAACGCAAAAGAATCACTGTTTCGATGAATTTGTTAAGGTTAAACAAATAAATATTTTTGTGGAGTTTTATTTAAATCTTTTAAAATGCATGTTTAATTCTTTTATTAATTTAACTAAATTTATAATAGTTTAAAATTTTGATTTTTCCAAAAACATGTTGTTTTCCCCATCTATTAAAATGTATTTATTTTAATATGATTTTTTTCTTTTAATTTTTAAAGAATTTTCTTATATGAGCCTTGGAAAAAGTCATTGAAAATTTAAATAATTAGTCGACAACTCGATACACTGTAAATTCATTCACATCAAGAAAAAGTTTTCAATGGATCCTAAGATTGCAAAATAATATGGCAAGAATTATATACAGTTAGGCCGCTTTTTTATCTAATCCATATTTGCCTTCAACAAAATTTGTCCAAAGTATTAAAATTTTTTCTTCTTTTTCAAGTATCATTTTTTACCACTATTTTTTAAATATTTACAAAAATAGAATTATTATCACAAAATGACTAAGTAAGAAGATCTTAATATCTAAAAGTGTGACATTGAAAGAAATAATAAAATCATTCAACGAAAAAAAAAAGAAAATAATAAATTTACAAACACTAGAATAGCAGAGGCTTTCAGTTTGAAGTTTAACAACAAAATTTACTAAAGTTAAATTTTGAATTATCTAGAGCATAAAAATCTATAAAATAGCATTTATAGCAAATCTAAAACTTAAACTAGCTTTATAAAACTTGAATTAATCAATATTAGATGCTATGAAATAGGAATGGATCGATTTAATTAAGACATTTGGAGAATTTTATAACTAAAAGGTTTTAAAAGCAAAGATATTTTATATTTTTTAATAATATCAGGTTGCCGCTCATTTTACGATCATTCAAACGATATGATCCTTAAAGCCGAAATAGGATTTTATCATTAATTAAAAAAACATAATTAGACATGAAATTTAGTTCAGGATAAAGCTATAAAATTTAGGAACAAAGTTTTTACTAGTTTTTTTCTCTTAATCTAAACTATGTGAATATAGAAAAGAAAATAACTTCAACTGTCATAAAACAGAAATTTTTAACGAACTTGATCCTAAAAAAGTTTAGATACATTCCGAAAAAAGCTATTAAAGAGACCAAATCATAATAGTGATGTTAAACTATAACATATAGGAAACTTCCAAAGCTAGAAATTACGAAATTAGATAGTTTGATAATATAAGATATCTTTAAAGAGTTTATAGAAGTATATTTTTGAATTGCCTACGCAATAAAAGTACATTTAAATAGACTATTTATTAAAATAGCTTGATTTTTAATCTGTTCCAAGTTTATACAAAGAAATCTAAAAAAATATTGTTTGAACTTGATAGATTTTTTTCTAAAATAGTAACAAGTGAGATTAAAAATATTTTATGGTAAATTTATCTCAAGATATAAATAAAATCTTTACTCCTTTAATGCTAAGATATTAGTAATTTTTAAGAGAAAATTATATCTTTAAGTTTCTTCTGTTGTGGATTATATTCCAAAAGGCAGTTAGATCAAGGATTTATTTAAAAGAATAAATTTTAAAGATCCAATAATCTTTTTTAAATATGCCTTAGATCAGACCTGGGCAAAGTACGGCCCGTTTAAACACTGGCGAGAAAAAAATTCATTTTGAAAAATATTCAAAATGAATTTTTTTTTATTAAAGCACTAAAAATAAGAAATATACTTTTATTTTTTTACCGAAGGGTTTATCAAGGCATACTGTGTAAAAATTTGAATATTTTTTACAATTTTTTTGTTTTTTTTAAATAAAGTTTTCACAACGTAAATTAATGATAAAGTATAGTAAAAAAATGTTTTTGCTTAAAATTTAAAATTCAATTCATTTATCCGTAATAACCAGGGTGCAGTTCGTTTCAGAGTATTATACGTGTAAAAAATTGTTTATAGTAAAATTAAAATTTATTGAATCCTTCTGAAAAATGAATAGAAAAAGAAAAACTGATCAGGATGGCCGTTTTTTTAAATGAAGAGTGGAAAACTAAATATTTTTTTACGAAATTTAAAAATAAAGCTATGTCTTATTTGTCAGAAAAGTTAGCAGTCTTTAAAGAATATAATATTAAGAGACATTTCACTACTAAACATTCTGCATATGGATCCGAC
>CAKKLC010010706.1:90549-108252 GCA_918559645.1 Ceratonova shasta | reverse complement strand
ATATAGACCCGACTTAACTCCTTCAGCCAGAAAGGGCACTGCTGCCAAGCTAGCCGTGAATTTATCTTGACAAGATAATACTTTCCTCGACAAAATGCAGAACAAGAAGCTGCTACAAAGGTTAGTTTTATTATTGCTCAAAAAATTGCAAAAAACAATAAACTATTTTCGGATGGAGAATTCATAAAAAGAGTGAATGATTGCAGCAAGTGGTATCATGTGTCCTGAAATTAAAAAGAAATTTGAGACTGTCAGCTTATCACGACGAAACATAATTCGACGAATTGAATATATTAACGATGATTTAAATCAGCAACTATTGGATGTATTACAATCATCATTATGGTGCTCGATTGCTCTTGATGAGAGCACTGATCAAAAGGATACTGCACAATTAGTAATTTTTATCCGTGCATGAAACGCTAATTTTGAAATCGTTATAGAGCTATTGACAATGGAGACATTGAACGTCAAACAACTGGAGCTGACATTTTCAAAAAAGTTGAAAATAGCTTAGCAAAATATAACTTGTCGTGGAATAAAATTATAATTGTTACAACTGATGAAGCGTTAAGCTTAACAGGCCCAAACATTGGACTTTTAAAAAGAATCCATTACAAAGTTCAGGAATGTCATCCAAATCAGTATATTATACCAATACACTGTATTATTCACCAGCAGATTTTGTGCAAAAAAGTGCTGAAAATGGAACACGTTACAGTTACAGTAATTAAACTAATTAATTATATTTGAGCAAAGGGTCTTAATCATAGACAATTTATTGGGTTTCTGCAAGAGATTGAATCGGAATATGCAGACTTTCTCTACCATAGCCAAATCCGATGGTTAAGCTTGAATAATGTCCTGCTTCGAGTATGGAACCTTAAAGATGATATATTTACTTTCTTGGCAATGAAAAATAATAACAATGTCCCACAATTGACAGATTTCGATTGGCTTTTAAATTTTGCATTTACCCTCGGTATTATCACACACATCAATGTATTTAATACCTCATTGCAAGAAAAAAATTTGTATGCTCACGATATGGTAGTTCACCTGAATTCATTCCAATTAAAGTTACGGCTTTTTTCTCAGTATCTATCAAATAAAAATTTAGATCACTTCCCAGCTTTTAAAACCATTACTAACATACCTGAGAAAAAATTAAATGAAAACAGTTGCACCGTAAAAGTTTTAAATGAAGAATTCAATCGCAGATTTGGTGATTTTCGTAAACTTGAAAAAGTTTGTCAATAATCAGGGATCCATTTTGTGTTGAAATTGATAGCATTCAGAGTTTCCTTCAGTTATAAATTATTGATTTGCAATGTTATTCTTCGCTTAAAGAATTACATCGTGGAGAAGATATTTGTAAATTTTATTGTTCACTTGATTCGGAAAAGTACGCAAACATTTGAGATTTTGTCTGTAAAATGCTGTTTATTTTTGCTTCTAGTTATATTTGTGAACAAAAGTTTTCTTTAATGAACCTCAATAAAAACTTGTTACGAGCATCTATCATAGATAGGCACCTGGAAGCAGTGTTAAAGATTTCAACTACAAAAATTTGAAGCAGATGTGGAGAAAATGATGGCAGCTTCCAAACAGCTACATTTATCTCATTAAAATAACCAATTGTTTAACTTTATTATTAATATTTTCATAGTTTACTTCAATAAATAAAGAATTAGATTTTTTTTATACGAGTATATATATTTGTATCTTAATTAGCGGCCCCTCATTCGAATTTAGTTTTCCATGTGCCCCTAGATCTTAAAAGTTTGCCCATGCCTGATGTAGAGCATGGTGATAAATTGACTTTTAATAATTATTATTGTTATTAACTATAAAACCTAACTTATGGTTTAATAAATTTGATATTTTTATTTCATTTTTTAAATCATATATGAAAAGTTAATTTCCAATATAAAATTACTCTCTAAAAATTTAACATGTTAAATGTTTAGAAGATATACTTGACATTTTTTTAAAATGATAGAGAACGTTTTTTTGATTAATCGAATATGGAGTAGCATCGATTAGAATATTAAAATGTGAATATAAGAAGGCGCAGGGATGTTAAAAGTATTCTTTATGATATTAAAAATACAATTTTTTTGATAATAGTGACATTATAATTTTTATATAATATTCCTATTATAAAGAAAATGATTAAAAACTATATTCTGGAAGGTATGATATTATAAAAAGTAAAAGAATCAAACAACTAGAATTTGTAAGTAAAAATTTAGTTATATTTAAGTTGTTTAAATATAAGACAAATTTTAAATAATTTTAAACCGTTTTTCGATACTGAAAACTCTTATAAATGTATTTTCTTTTATTTTTGACATTCTACTCACTAATCTTATTAGATAGTTACAGTCAAAGTCTAATTTAACGAACTTCACTCTTCTTGAAAAGAACATTTTCGCTAAAAAAATAACTAACTTATAAAAAAACTTAGATCATTGTTCTTTTTATTCAAAAAGTTCAGTATAAACGTCAAAAAAATTGTTTTTTGGATACAAGTTTTCCACAGTATTAACAAAATAATAAAAATTTTTAATAATACTTTGAAAAAATTATAGTACTATGAACTATATAAAATGAAATGATACGTTTGTATAAAAGTAATAAACTGATTTGTTTATCAATTTTTTATTTATTATAATCAATAATTAAGAATCCTCTCGGGATCTTTATTAGAATTATAGCTTTCACTTTTCCCAAAAGTACAAAATCTGTGCATACATTTTCGATCATATACTGTTCAATTTCATTTATATGATATATTAAACTGCTATAGCTTAACACTATATTTTTTTTTTATTTTTCTTCATTCGGATATTTCTTCATCATAAATATCGAAAAGTGGGTTGATTCAGTGTCATCTGAGTTATGAGTATGAAAGTCAAGATTAAGTTAATACACAGGGTTCCTAAATTGCTCCTTTCCTAGTGAATTAATAAAGCTCGCGAATATTTCATGTTTTTCCAGTTTTCTAAAGCTTGTTCATAATAATTTTTTTATTGTTTCGATGGTAACCAAATTCCATGATTCAACAATTAGAGGAATGAGATTAAAAAGCTTTGTTTCCTTTTTAATAGTGCTGTAACACCCATGTGTGTCTTATATTAGAGAAATATCTCTCATAAAAAATTTTCTATTCAAAGCTTTGAATGAATGGATTATGCCTTGATCTAGAGGCTATATCTTTGATGATATTCCTGTAGGAAAGAAAAAAAATTTATGTTTGAACATTTTAAATTTTTTCCACAACACAGATGTATTATTAAGAAGCAAAAGAATTTTACTAGATTAATTTTGCATTTTTTAATTTAATGCTTCCGTCCATTTGAAAAAAATTGTACTGGTCATCCAAGCAATCTTGTTATTTTAATATTCCAACCTCAGTTTCGTAATTTAAATATTTTAAAAATCATCTTTTTTTTTATTTACTAATTACTAACAATTCAATTTTGTTGCCATTTAGACTCCCACAAAACATTATTGTAATATGATCCTTTGAAAAGTTGCTTGATGCAATATCTTCTTTTGATACTGTATTGTTTTTTTAGAAGCACTTAAAAAAGAGAAGTTTCTTGCAATTAAAGAAATCTGATTGGGAATATTTACTAAATATATCATCGAAAATTTGCCCTGTTTTCTTTTGATTTATCTTAATTAGCAAGACCTTATATACCAGAAACGGATTTATACGGAATTTTAAACATTTTTTTAATTTTTATACCCATGAATTTGATCCTTTGAAAAAATCAATATAAAAATGCTTTGCAATCAGCATCGCTTTTTCTTTAAGCAGATCGACAGAAATAACATGTTTCTTTGATCCTTTATATTATACCAATCGAATAAAACTATATAAATTTTTGGTTTTGTATCCTTTTATTCAACTGAAATTTTTCTGCTTTTTTCAAGTTCCCATTCTGTTTGAATTTTATATTCGTTTTTTAAAATTTTATTAATTGTTACCACTGGAACAGACATTTTTTTTTAATTTTTTTTGCTTCATTATTGGGGTTTGTATTTTATAGTCAAGTATTTGTATTTTTCGGTAAAATAACCTTTTCCTATTATTCGTTTTTTTTGGTTTCTTAAAAAAATTCTTTAAAATACAAAAAATCTGGGATCAAGTTACTTTCGTGGCCCAGAGTAATCAAGTTAGCTAAATGGTACATCTATGAAATTTAAATAAACCTGCATATTTAAATAAAAAAACTCCTATACATATACCATTTAATTTCTTTTTTTTGTAAATAATTGTATTTTTAATGATTTGTCAGTTTTTAAAGGTCCTTTATGAATATTTGGTCAAGAAATTTGGTCAGACCTGTAAATGGTAAAACAAATGATGGTATTGAATTTTTTAAAACCTAGGCTATTATAAAGTCATAAAACCTGCCTACTGCCTGACTCTTATCAATATTGTGTCCAGACAAAAATTTATTGGTGAATGTTTATATTATTGTATTTATAAATAAGGTAAAAAAACTATACATCAAGTAGAACTGTTATTTTTTTTAGGTGTACACGCTTTTTTCTGTAAGAGTGTTTCCGTGAACTTTATTATTTTGCAATGTGGAGAACAAGAAAGCAGGTTTTTGATGATACATGATGCGAAAAAAGAGCTATTAACAACTTTTTTGATGATCTTTAATTTAGATGTTTTTATTTTCTTAATCGAAATCCTGTGCTTTCAGGTGGGATGGTAAAAAGGTTCAAGTTGACAATTCACAGTTTAGATAGTAGCCAATATACCATGTGAGTCGAAATCAGAAAATGAACTTATGGTTGAGGACATGATTGAAGGTTCTTTAGAAGCTTACTAAATTGTGCTCACACTGATTGAAAACGGGTCCTCTCTTACATGACTCTCTCTCTTCTTAAACAGTTTGTGGCACCATTGTCACTTATTGTTACTGATAAATGGGTAGCTTATAATAAAATCTTAATAGCTATGGGCCTTAAACACTTAACACTGAATCATAATCGTCATTTTGTTTACCCAACAATAGGTTTCTTTACACAAAGAATTTTTAGAATTTAGGGATTTTTAAATCAAGATGAAAGAAATTAAAGGCGTTTTTGGATCATCTTTAAAATACTATTTTTATGAATGGATGTGGGGATAATATCATAACAAAAATGGTAATAATGCAATAAGTGATTTAATAAAATAATGTAATAAAAATTTATTTTATTTCTAATTTCTTTTGCTTAATTTATAAAAATTTGCCTGTTTTAATATTATTAACAGTTTATTATTTTTAAAATTATAACGAAAATATTTTTTTCTTTGGTAAAAATAAATTATCGTTAAATCAGCATTTGTTAAATTAGACTTTGACTGTATATTGGTATTAATGATATGAGCTTACTATCTTTAATATCTAATTCAGAAATAATAATAATAAAAATTTATTAGTCCTTTTCCTAAATCTGAATTTAGAGAAATTTTTTAATATAAGTAAAACTTGATTGTAAATTTAAAATACAATGAAAATATACTTCCAAAATTATAAATTAAACTTTGAAAGCTTATAAATTTCCAATCAAGATATTTTAAAAAAATTTATTATTATTATTAAATTTATCATTTTATATTTTCCAAATTGTTTAATAAAATCTCTAACGTTTATTACTGAAGATAATAATTTTTTCATTTTCTTTCATTATAAGAATTTATAAAGTAATTAAACCAAAGTTTTTTCAGTATGAAAACTTATTATAAATAGTTTTTAATTTAAATATACAAAAATATTGTAATCGTTATATATAATGCAAAATTTTCTTCGATAATTAACTTTGAGCCTTTTATTTATATAATCAATTCTTTTGCAAAAAAAAAGTTATAGCAGCATTAAAACAACATTTTGATGTATGATATTGAAAAAAAGTTACAAATAAAATTATTTCTAATTAAAACTCAGAGTTATATTTTATTGAATAAATATCTAATGATTAGATGATTCCCAATGATAAACAATTTACTATAAGGAAGAGTGTTTTTAAATTTCAAGTTAGGGATACTACTCTGCAATATAAACATGATGTTTTTGATTATTTAAAATGAAAAATAGAATTTATAATAATTATATTTGATTAAATTAGAAATATAAATAAAATCTACAGGAAAATACTATTCTATTATTAGCATTATTATGATTCCAAGAAACTGATAATTTGTCCTTTTAATTCGTTTTAAATTCAGTTACTAATATTTCAATCATGTAAATTGCTTATAATTCCCACAAAATTATATTTAATAAAGATTTATTAATTAAATTTATATATTTTTTTAATATAAACGAATCGACTATAGCACACAAATTTCAACTATAAATAAAAAAGTCAACAATTTTTTTGATGACTTTAAAACTGTATATATACTTATATCTGATGAAAATTCTGTAATCCACATAATATTGGATGTAATTTTAGTTGATCTATAGGTACAGGTTTTTGAAATAAAAATAATTTTTTTTCATTTATTAAAATTAGTACTAAAATTTCCTAATTTAGATTCTAATGTTTTAAAAGATTCTTTTTGTATATTATTTAAGAAATTTTTATATACTTTTATGTTTATTATCAAAAGATATAAAAAAATACCTGACCAATAAGAATTCAATTATAGCAATCATTATATCAAGTTATTTAAGATAATCAAAAAAAGTCTTATTTTCTGTAAAATAGCTTCTTTAAAAACATGAATCTGATCATTTTAATTTTATTAATGATTAATTATATACATTTCTCTACCTTTAAAATTCATTTTATATGTATTTAAACTGAATTTATTTTGATTTTTAATTTTTAAATTCCAAAGTTTTGAATGTATTGGGTTGGAAAATATGAAATGGGTGTTGAATGAAAATAAAAAACATAAAAGCGCTAATTTCAACAATATTTATTTTATTCTATTATAATAAATCCTATTAGTATCTAAGACTTTCTGCAAAGTATTAAGCATAACATATGTCTTTTTGATTAAAATCCTTTTTTTTTTGTGAGTAATTAAATAATTCAAAGACTTTACATTATTATTTTGGTTAATGTAATCTTTTCTCTTTAAAATAATTCATAATTAGTAAAAAGATATTATGCAGTCGGTGAAATATCAGGTAAATATGGAGAAATTGGTAAAATTTCATTTTGAAGATAATTTAATTTGTTAACAGTAATGGAATCTATAAGGCAACTTCCGCTATTTTGCAATAAAATTGCTCCGTACCAATTGAGCAATGCTAGTTGTCTTTTTTAAGTTTCTCATGCATGACATCAATTTCACGAGATAGAGACATATCTGTTATAGTTTCTCCTGAGTGTAGAAAAAAATAATGGATCACTCCTGGGCCATTTTAGCATATGGCGACCATAATTTATTTTATATAATTTTGGTTTTTGGGTGTTCCTGGCAAATTATTTTTATTTAACCATTAAATTTATCGTTTTCAAATTGTATAATAAAATGTACTTTTCATCCCAAGTGATGATTTCATGTAAAAATGGTAAACCAGTATTACGAATTAGCAAAGATGTTCACTTACTTTTGCGGTCGATCATCTGCAGTTCCGTCAATTCGTGTGGCACATATGAATCCATCTTTTTTACTTTATTCATTGCGTGCAAATGTTTTAAACCAGCTGTATGATTAGTTTCTAGTTTGGACTCATGTTTTAGAATGGTTGTGTGTGGATCGCAATCCAGAGTTTTTATTAATTACTATTTATCAATATGGATCGGTGGTATACATCAAGGCTCATTATAGATACTCGAATTCCCATAACGAAAATTATGGAACCAATATGGAGCATTTTTTTTATTAAATTGAACCATCTTCGGAGGCATGAATAATATTTCTTGAAACATGAGCTGCTGGATAAGTTAATTTAAACTCGTACAAAATTAGTAGATGCAAATCACGTTTTGTTTGAATCTGGTTTAGGATAAAAATTAAATAAAAATGAGATACCAACCCAAAAAAACTTTACAAAATGAGTAAGGAGGATACGTTTAAACTTTATAAATAAAAATATTGAATGAAGTTTACAAGGTATCTCAAAAAATGGGAGATTAAAAAAGATTAAAAAAAATGCTCGTTTCGTACTTTCCAAACTTATACATAAATCTCCCCAAATACTTAAATATTTTAAAATACATTATTAGTTTTATATAAAAATAAACTGTTATCAAGAATTATAATAAAAATAATTTTATTTAAGGCTATAAAAATTTTAAAGATTGTTAGGTATTTTTTTTTATGAAATCTGTTGTATTTTAGAAATATATAACTACACAAATATGTTATTATTAACCAATTATATTTTATTACTTCCTTTGAAAAAATTATGATTAAAATAAATCAAGGAAAGTTTTGAAATATCTTTATATTAAATTTTAGAATTATACCGTATATATGAAGAAATATTCATCTTAATATTATAGATGTTACCACACAAAATAAGATTTTCATAGAGATCATGATATTTTTGATGTTGAGTGTTATAATCTTATTATTTAAACGAAGATTTTTCTTCACTCTATTTCATTGTTCGTAGTAAATAACTTTTCTTATGTATTAATTGTTTACAAATAACAATTTTGTTATATTAATAAAATTACAATTATAAATTTCATTGTGAAATTTACATGAGCAAAATCTTAGAGTATAATTCTAATAATTATATTAAAAATTATGAAACAAATAAACAACTAAAATTTTAAGATTAAGGAGAACTGGTAAATTTTTTATGGGTATTGAAATTGAATTATATCCTAATCGTTTTATTTAAAAATAATAAAAAATTGATTAAAGTACAGTTTGGGGAAAATTTTCGTATATATTTTTAATAATGGTGGACTGTACTTTCCAATTATTATGAAAATTAAATTTAATTATATATTGAGTTAATAGATAAAATTGTATGTTTTAGTAACTTTTCTGAAAATTTTTTTTTGAACAGATATTTACATTTATATCCCTCACATAATTCCGGTGTTTTATTACTAATTTTTTTTTAATTTTCTCTTAAATGCACCCCATGTAGATTCTATTTTTTGAGTGTGTGTCCCATCCAAAGCAATAAATTATGGATCATGTAGACGACCGAGTGGGTAATACCAAGATCCGCCAATCTATTGTACCCAGCCCAACCGTCAGTATGAATAATTGATCTTGGCGCAAAAATTTAGCAAATAATTCTTTCCAGAATTTCTCTACTTCTGATAGTTGTCAAATGCAAAAACATTTGGCTTAACTGGACAATTCCACCCACTATCCAATAGTCATGATTTTCAAGAATTCTTCCTAAAATTAAAATGTTAATGAGTACCAACATTGTATTTTCTCTTTACTAACTTGGTTTGATCTATTTGAACAATAGGTCCATATCCACCAACCATATCATTATTGCCATCAAAGTAATTAATGTATACATCCCTTATAAAATTGATCCAATGGCAAACAATACTTTTGCTGCCAAGAAGACATTGCTTCATTATAAGCTCATAATTTGGAATATCGTTGGTTTAGAATAAAATAATTGAAAATATTTGTTTTAATTGAAGGGATGAATTTTAAAAGAATGAATTATTTCTAATTGGTTATTTTTTTTTACATTTAATACAATTATAAATGAAACCATCTTTGCCACGGTGCTTATAAGTTGTCATGTAGTCATTACATATTGTACATTTAAAATTATTTTGTAATAAATTAAAGCTTTTTAGAAAATTGATACATGTTAAATTATCATTAAGCAAATTAAAATGTTCAAAACGGAATAATTCGTCTATATTTTCTAAAGTAATACTTAATAAGAAATCATCACCCGCCATTATTACGAAGATGTACGAAAATTTTCCAAAAACTGTACTTTAGCCTAAAAAATTAATATAAAGATAAGGTAACTTTTAACTAAATAATAATAAAAAAAAATTACGGAATAAGTTGATTGCTTGAAACTCATATTTATAAATATTTTATTTTTATCTATTTTTTATTTGATAAATTTATGCGAGTAGGAAAAACCACTTAAAATTTTATATAAAAATAAAATAATATAGGAATACCTTGCATATCACTGGTTCCAATAAGTACCGTTTCTCTATAGTACAATTTTGAAAAATTAAAAAAAAAGGTGCTTTTTAAAAAATGATAAAATTAAATTTTCGAAATTTAAAATTGCTTTTTAAATTATTTTTTTCAGTAATTTATCGTTTTATTTAAAACATGCGGCACGTGTCAAATAATTTGTTTTTTTTAAACCATGATTTGTAGTTTTAATAAAAAAATTTATAAATAATTTCTAAAAAAATTCTATACGGGTACATTGAAGAGCGCGCGGTTATAGATCAAAGTTATTAGTTAAATATTTTTAATCGTAGGCTGTATTGACTTTTATATATTTAAATTTTTATTTAAAAAATTAAGTTAAATGAGTAACAAAACAAAAGGTAAAAGTGAATCCACAGCCAAAAAAAAGGAAATGGCTCACATTAGATTAAAAGCTTAACGTTATAAAACTTAATGGAAGAAGAGTTTTGTACGCTAAAACAGGAAAAGATAGGGGGAATGAATGAGGTATCAGTCAGGAAAATTGTTAAAAACAAAGATCAATACAAATCGCAAGATATAGCTAGGGCTTTATATTTGTCAAAAGTTATAACCAGAATTATAAGTTTTCCAATTATTATCATGGAGCCGCATTTTACTATATGGTTAGAAGATCTCAGCCAAAAAATGAATTCCAATAACCCAATCGGCAATTCAAGCTAAGGCATTAAGTTTTTACAAAGACATAGGAACTGTACACAAAAATTCAGAAACCAGTCAAAACCTTTACGAAAAGTGGTGAGTGGTTTTTTCGGTATAAGAAAATTACTGGATTCATAAAGTCCGTATTGCCGGGAATACTGCAAGTGAAGATCAAGTGATCGCTTTAGATTTTTAATAAAAACGAATTATCCAGAATTATAGAAAAAATTGGGTTGTACGGAAAAAAAAATTAAATGTAGACAAAACTCCTTCATACTGGACAAAGTTACCATTACGTACTTTTATAGCAGCAAATGATGGATCCTGCCCGGTATTTAAAATCTTAAATTAAAGTCTTAATCTATTATTGAAAGGTAAAGCAGTAGGAGATTTTAAACTAAAAGCGATGCTTGTATACTGAGCCGAAATTCTTCCATCTCTTAAGATGTTATCAAAAAATACTCTTAAGATATTGTAAAGTTCAAATAAAAAAGCATGGATCACAAAAAAATTATTTGAAGATTGCTTCACAAACTATTTATGCCTTACAAAAGAACGGTATTGTTGATAGAATAGACTTTATTTTAAGATTTCATTAATTCTAGATAACCCACCAGCTCATCCGACTTGACTTGGCGATTTAAACGAAAATGTTAAAATAGCCGATCGCCCACCCAACATGACACCTTTAATCCAAGCATTTGATCTATGAATCATTAAGACGTTCAAAAGCTATTATTTACACCGCACTTTTTCACAAGACGTAAAAGCAACAACAGATTAAATGATCATACTTTAACACTATTTTGGATAAATTACAAAATTAGGAAGGTTATCGAAAATATAGGTGATGCCTTAAACTAAGTGACGCCAAATAATATGAGATTTGTTTGAAAAAATCTCATATGCATTTTGCTAACGAATTCAATAGTTTTGAGAAAGATTTTTTTAAATAACTAATGAAAATGTGGAGCTTGGATGGCAGGTTAGAATTAAGGATTATGGATTTTGTAAACGTAATGGAATATTTTTAATCTAGCGAGAAAGATCTTGACAGTAAAACACTTATGAAAATAGACTAAAAGCGAACTAATGAAGAGCAGGACCAAGACTCAGAAAACAAAGAAATGGTTTAAATATCTGCTAATGGATTTACTACCGAACTGCTCCAAAAAGAATTAAAATGGTTTTAAATATGTCGGATCATGTAATGGAAGTTGATTGTAATCTAGAACACGGTATTACAATTTGGCGAAAATTAACCATCTTAATTCTTTGCTTCAAAGAATTATATGATAAAAAAGGACAAAAAAAAGTTTGGAAATCATTTTTTTCAATTTTGTACCAATCAAAAAATGAATCTATACATTTAAATTAAATTGAATTGAATAGCTGAGTTTATCTTTTAAAAAATGTCTTGATTTTTATTTAATTTTATTTACTTGTTTTTTAACATGTTGATTCTAATAATTTTAAATTAACTCCATTCTGTTTATTGGTTAAGTTTGAAATCAAAAGGTTTTGCTAGCTTCGAAATTATAATAAATATATATACTTTGTTCTCTTTTTATCCCGTATAGAGATATGTGGTGCAAGAAAAAAAATTTTTATTCCAATTTCAAAAATTTAATTTTTTTGGTGATTCACTTTTTCTAAAAAAAGAATAAGAATAATTACCAAAACCTGACTATTACGCAATCAATAAAACAAACTTAAACTTTTTTCTTTTATTGACATGTTTTCTCTTGATTTTTTCTTAAAAAACAAAAATACCTCGTTAAAATTGTGTGTTTTTATGCTGCATTTTGTTTTTGTATGAAACTAATTAAAAAAGCCTGCATATTGGAAAACATAAGAAAATAAAACTTCGTGAAAGAAGCTTACGACCGAAAATCTAAAGATAAATTTACTCAAGTGAATTGTAAGTTTTTTTGAATAATTTTAGTTCTTAATTGTACATTAAGTTTTTTACATATATTTTTAGTCCTCTTAAAGAAAATGTGTGACAATAATAAAAAACAAAAAAGAAGTGCAATTTTGCTAGAAAATAAAATTGTAATTATAGATTGCTTGGCGAAAGGAGAAAGATCAACAGCAATAGGTAAACGTTATAACTTAGGCGAATCTACTATAAAGCAATAAAAAAATGAAGCGGCAAAAAGAAGATCAGTCAGATCTGGTACAAATTTAAGTTCTAAAATTTCATCATATTCAAGAAGCACTTTAAAAAAAATCAGAAAAGGCTCTCGTAATTTGGATTTAAGATTTGACTCAAAAAAGAATTCCGCTGGATGGACATTTAATTAAGATAAAAACGCTTAAATTTTACAAGGAGTTAAAAGAATTAGATCCATCTACATCTTTACATGAAAGTAATCCACAATTCTATGCCAGCACATTGTAGTTAACTCGTTTTATAAAAAGATATTCTTTTCAATATCTAAAAATAAAAGGTGAGGTGGGTTTTGCAGATGAAGAAGCTGCTAGAAAATACCCTGAAAAGTTAGCAAAAATTATTAAAGATGGAGTATATTGTGCCCATCAAGTCTTCAATGCTGATGAAACAGGATTGTTTTGTAAAAAAATGCCAACTCGTAATTACATTGCCAAGTCCGAAAAAACTGCCAGTGGTTTTAAAGCTGCTAAAGATCGAGTTACTTTATTGCTGTGCAGAAATGCATCTGGTGATCGAATGTTAAAGTCGGTGCTTATAAACTGATTTTTAAAACCACGTGCATTAAAAGGAAAATACTTAAATACACTGCTCGTACATTGGATGGCAAACAAGAAGGCCTGGGTAACAACGGCTATTTTTACTGATTGGGTTGATAAGTGCTTTGTACTCGAAGTAGAAAATTATAAGAAAGAGATGGGTCTTGAATTTAAAATCCTAATTAATTCTCGACAATTCTTCAGGTCATCCAAACTTAGAACATCCAAATATAAAGGTAGTTTTTCTCCCTCCAAATACAACGAGCCTAATTCAACCATTAGATCAGGGAATTATTTTAACATTTAAAAATATTTAGTAAAATTCACTTTCAAATTCATTTTCGATAAACTGGAATCCGATACAATAACAGTTACTTAAATTTGGAAATAATTTAATATCTTGAACTGTGTAGATCATGTTGCGTTAGCAATTGCGGAGATAAAATCACAAACTTTACATGCATGTTAGAAAGATGCTTGGCCTGAATGCGTATCAAAGAGAAATGAATCAAATAGAACAAAAATAGTAACATCAGATATTATTTGAATTGCTAAGGAAATAAGTGGGGAAAGTTTCGATAATTTTGGCGAGCATGGTGTATAAGAATTGCTTGTGGACGATGTCCTAAATGATGATGATATTTTTGAAAGTATGGTAGATCCTACTAAAGATTCCAAAATAGTAGATAGCGAACCGGAAGATGTTACTCCACCAAACAAAAATTTCTTAGGAAAAGCCTTGAACATTCCAGTAAATTAGAAAAAATTTTATACAAAATGATAATGATGTAGATCGCATCTTCAAATTCCAACGTGATTTGAAATTTTGTATGTCTAGCTACAGAGAACTCTACAAAGAACTAGTTAAGCCATCACATCGTTTGATTACTGACTACCTTGTCAAAGAAAAAAAAATCACTGAAGTTCCTCAAGAAACACTACCATGTAGATTTTATGACGTAATTTTATCTTCAAGTGATGAAAGTGATCTTGCACCAATCTGCAAACGAGTTCGCACGTTATCAGATAATAAATATTGATGAAAACATTCTTAATATGATTTTAAATGAAGTCACATAATGTTTTTTTTACATATTAAGTTTCGTTTTTGTTATTAACATACATGTGTGCCATTTATTAAAATATGAAGAAAAAAAATTTAAATCTCATTGTTTATAAATCTTTTTTTATGCGATTCTTGAAGCATTTTTAAAACATCATTTAGGTTTTATGCGATTTTTTTAATAAATGGAACATTTTTATCATTTTGCATATAAATATATGTCTTTTTTTGTGCGATTTATTTATATGCGGATTTCTCGGAACGCATCTACCGCTAAAAAAAAGAACCAAGTGAATTTGCTTGTACGACTGTGTCAAATATGTTGGTTTCTACCTTAAAAATCAAAAAAAAAATATATAAAAAAAAAGTATTTATTTACAAGATTATAATTATGATTTTTGAACTCCATAATAATTAAACTAAACCTTAAATTTTATAGCTCCGGTCGCCTCAAATAATCCGGTTTCAAAAAATAGCAAAAAAATCAGGAACCCTTTATTTATACTTTTCGATATATTCCTGTATGTAGTCATTATTTAATGTTCCATAAAACAGACATTTATTTAACCCGCTAGTCCAGTTATGTAAAATTTACACTGTAAATTCCACATAATTTCTATAAGAAACATTCCAAAAGAATAACATGTCAATTTGTAAATTGGACTTTGCTGCTGTAAGTTTATGTAATTTTTTCGGACATTAAATTGACAAAATAATTAGTGATTTATACTATCACCACCTAATAAGCCATTTATTTAGTCTTTTAATCTATATTCTTTTTCAAATTTACTATTTTAAATATTTTTGTCTGATGACCGTTTCCCATTTTGATAATTTTTACTAATTTATAAATTCACAAATTCTTTTAAAAGGAGATAGATCGAAATATTGTAACTTCTTTAGAGTATTATGTTGATGTAATCATCTATACATATCATAGGATAATAGTATTAAATATTTTAAAAATATATGCATAAAAATTAAATACATATATACATTTAATACTTATAAAAAAATAATTTTTAGAAATTTAAAAGCTTATATTTAAGGTAACTTATTCTCCAATTGATTAGAAAATCTGGGTAAAGTTTTCAATATAAAAATTATAGTGCAAAATCCACCTTTAATTTTTAAATGTAGTAACGTATTTTTGGATTAAAAAAAGTAATCAACAATCTATAATATCCGTAAATTTTAGAATCAATGGATTCAAATTAGTCCTATTGGGTGGTAAATTAGTGAATTTAAAATGGATTCCTAATAACATAATAAAATTAAATTAATTAATTAATTAACTAACTAACTAATATTAATGACAGGCACTTAATTAATATTATGAAATAAATAATTAGTATTGTTAATAAAAGAAATAAATCTTACAAAATATTCAATAATACAACTTTTTATATCGTTTTTTATGATAAAAGATAATTGTATATATAATCAAAAAGATATATTTGATCTAATTAAAATATATTCTCTTCTCTCATCCTTTGGATCCTATAAATATGTATTTATTGTAAAAATGCATTAAAATGAAAATTTCAAGTTAGATATTTAATTTTTCTGAATATTATTAGTTTAATTATTTTTATATTTGATTGTATTATAATTATTAACATCTAATTTCTGATCATATAAATTAATAAAATATATTCCTTTAACTCATAAATATTAATGTGAAATTTCAATTTCCTTATTTAATAAAATGATAAAAAAAATTTAAACTAAAGATTGGGGGAATTTTCCGCAAAAAGGGGAAAATTCCAAAAAAAAAGAAACAAAATAGAGAAAAAAAGAGAATAAAACTCATTTAATCTAGTTTTTATGGCTAGATATTGCTAATGGCATGAATAAAGCTATGTTAATCATTAAAATTATTTTTCATAACAATTGTGTTTTTCGATTTAAAAATATTTTTTTATATTTATTTCTTTTTTATCATTTATAGTTGTGGATGATAATGATATTTTATTTCCAATACTTAAATTATTCTTTCTCAATTCATTAAAGGAAAAAGAAAGACTTGGATGAGGGCTATTAAAACAATTGTTTAAAGATCTATGAAAACCTTCGCCCTTTTAAGTTGTTAAAGGCTTAAAATTCTCTAATCTTATACATGCATTCCATGATAAAAAATCTCTTCATCAAGCATGTTTTCTTCAAATTACTACAAATATTTATTTAAATTAAGAATGTTATTTGTGTATCTTCTAAAAGATGACGAAACTATAGCAAATCCTGATCTTAAATAAGAAAGTTCAATAAAAGCTAATGACAAAAGTTTTCTTATTATATCTCT
This sequence comes from Ceratonova shasta, assembly GCA_918559645.1. Classification (NCBI taxonomy): domain Eukaryota; kingdom Metazoa; phylum Cnidaria; class Myxozoa; order Bivalvulida; family Ceratomyxidae; genus Ceratonova; species Ceratonova shasta. Next base: position 91,389 of record CAKKLC010010706.1, on the reverse strand, counting down.
AAAACTCTGATTATTATTAAAAATTGTTTGAAATCCATGCATTGAGTATTTCTGTATATTTTTTGCCCAAAATAAAACAAGCAGTAACTTATCTTCTTTTTATCCAAAGTTCTTAAAATCCAGTGAAATAGCTTTTTAAAAATCAACAATTATTTCTAATACTTTAACTTCACTTAAAATTTCAACAATTTTTTAAGCATTGTAATATATGTGTCTATGTTTTTTGATTTCAAATATGAATAGCAAATCGGAAAGATTTTATTATTAATTTTACAATGAATTGTAAAAATTTGATAAATATTGTTAGGTGCTGACTTAAAAGTTTCATCACATAACCATATTTTTGATTCTTTTAAAAATTCTATCAATGAATCATCAAAAATAGATTATAATCTATTAGAATCGTTCATTCCAGAATCATATTGAACAAATTTTGAGCCAGAAATTGTATAAATATATTCAGTTGGTTTATCAAAGTTTGCACAAAAAGTCAAATTTAAATTTTTTTTCTTTTTATTCCTTATTTTTCTTCTCAGACTTTTATCTTTGGGCAATAAACTCTTTTCATAACTATCTAGATTTTTGTAGCTTCAGATATTATCGTATTATTTTTTTTAAATTTTTCGATAATGCAATATTTGATATTTTTCTTACTGTTTCTAAAACTTTTAATTCTAAAAAAATTTTTCCTTTATGGTTATGCTAACCTTTTATTTCTTTTAATTTTCTATCTTTAAAAATAATACTTGATTTACATTTCTTGTTGATACATCTCCGCCTTTGTTTTATCTATTATTTCCCACTTCAATAGTACCGATTTCAACCATAAATAATTTTTTC
>CAKKLC010010706.1:68899-80673 GCA_918559645.1 Ceratonova shasta | reverse complement strand
TTTTCTCGAGTTTTTTGTATAGATTATTTCCATTTTTAAAGAATTTTTTTTTTTGGGAAATTTTCCCCTTTTGGTGGAAAATTCCCTTAACGTCCTTAAACTCATAAATCATTAATGTGAAATTTCGATTTCCTTATTTAATAAAATGAAACAAAAAAATTTTAAACTAAATCATTTATTGAAAATAGAATAAAAATATATTTTATTTAATTGAGAAAATGTTATAAGTTTTCAAATTTATATTTTTTCAAAACAAAAATACTTAGATTTTACAAAATATTTTTAATTATTAATTTTAAACAACTATTTTTAAATTAAATATATTCCAAATTCATTATAATTTATCTTTTTGGAAAAAAAATTATCTAATTTTATTTTAAATGACCTAACCTGTAATATTTATTAGTCTGTTTAATAAAAATTAAATTATCACATGACGTACGTTAAAACTGACTACAAATAAAATATAATTTTGAATGATATTATAAAATTGAATTATTACATCTTATCCAATACTCATATAATTAAGCCTAAATGGAAGAACCAAATTAATTTCATCAAAGATTATTATATATAGTGGAATAAATTTAGGTTTATAAATCTACATAAACCCTCTATATTTTTCGTTTTAATGTTTCGTGAAAAAATTCGTAAATTATAGAGAAACAAAAAGTATAGAATTTGAAATTTTACTTTTTTATTAAAAACTTCAATATCCCCTCCATTTCCTTGCCTCTTTCCTTGATCTTGTATTCCACTTTTTTAATCATTGCTTTGGCTTCTATATTGAAGTTTTCATCTTCGTCAAAGTACCTTGAAAGTATTCGTATAGCACCTTTTGCCTCTTCAAAAGAGATTTTCTTCGGGTTAAGAGTACTATTAGTATCACAAGGTTGATTCTCGTCACTTTCTAATTCTGATTTATCAATAGTTTCATCTTCCGATAATAAAGTCATTATAACCATAATTAAAGCCACAATACTCTGTAAAACTGACAAAATGGACAAGATAATTGGCTTTAAGATGAGATTTATAGTCATACTCATATTTTTTAATTTCTTCATCAATTTCTGAAAAATTTTTCTCCTTTTCTTGTTTCTCATTCTTTTTATCCCATATACAATGTTTGAAGCAGTTTTGGATTGTTTATGATGTTATTTTATCCCAGGCGAGATTAACATAAACTGCAGCATCTTTCAAATTTATGCCTTTAAAAACAACTTCAGCAGATTTTCAAGCCTCTACCTCTTCAAAAACATCTCTCAATTTATAGCTATTGAAGTATGACTTTAAAGATTTGATAATACCCACGTCAAGTGGCTGTAAAAATGAGATTGTGTTAGGCGGAATGAAAATTATCTCAATGTTTTTAAGATTCAACGTTACTTTATGTGCTGGGCAGTTATCGATGAATAAACATATCTTTTTATTTAATTTTAACAATTGATCATCCTACTTTAGCAAGTATAAATTGAAAATTGCTTACGTCATCAAAGCTTTTTTATTCCATTTATAGTCAATATATTTGCTGACATCAATATTTTTAAAAGGTCTTGGGTTTTTTGATCGACCGATGAGAAGTTGATTTTTTTTATCTCTTCCTTATATATTACAGCATAGCAGAACAGACGCTCTGTCTTTAAAATTTTTGCACTCCTTGCTGTATTTTAGATGCTATGGTTCTAGTTGGCATTTGTCTGTAACAATGTCCTGTTTCGTTCGCATTATAGATACCTGATTCACCATATTCTTCAATTTTTTTTGTTAGTAGAGTGAGAAAATTTTCGATTTCACGAGAATCTACATTTACCTGCTTTTCTTCTCCAACAATCATTTTGAGAGATAAATTATTTCTTTTTTTGAATTTTTCCAGCCAACCGAGAGATGATTTGAATTCCTTAACATTTTTTTCTTCGGCTATTTTTTGTGCTTTCTTTATAATTATATCATCTGTGAAAATCATATTTTTTTCAACTCTTGAACGTTCCATCCAAAATGAAAGATTCTTATTTATGACATTAAATTTTAAGACAGGCTTTCTGAATTTTTTAACACTTCCTTCTGTGACCAATTTTATGATATTATCTTTTTCATCGATAATGTTTTTGATTATTCTGTCTGATATCCTTTTTTTTTAATTTTGCTGTAAAAATCTCTGCAATAAGAGTGTATTTGACAGATGTATTTGACTCTTTGTATCTAATAATCTCTATTTTGTCATCGAATGTAAGTTTTATGTAGAAATTGTGGACCTTGGATTTTTTCTAAAAAAAGAATTTCGAAAATTTCCGAAAAGTATGGAAAACGAAAAGTATAGAGAAATAGATTAGTGAAACTAGAAAATCAGCAATTTTTCCGAAAAGTATATAAAACGAAAAGTACAGAGGGTTTACTGTATTAACTTTTACTTAATTGCTAAATACAATTCATTAAGTTATAAAAATTAATAACTTTTGTTTGCAATTTTAAAAAATGATAAAATAGAGGTCATAAATATTTAAAAGTTTATTCTTATGACTGTACAACTTGAAAGTTGGTCTAAAAATTCTTAAGTGTAATTGATCAAAATAAATTTTAAATTGATATTTCAGGTTATTAATAAGTAAATGTTATTAAAAGTGTATAATATAAACTAGATTGAGATTTTGCTGGTTTAATCTTTACTATACGGTTTTATAAATCTATTAGTATTTTTTACATTTGTTTGAATTAATAAAATGAATAAAAGAATAGTTGGCCGTTTTAGAAAATGAGAGAACTAGGATATAAATGTAAATGTTATAATTATTTATATATAAATTTCTATTAGTATGTTTTCTAAATATGAATGTTGAGACACTCCTTTGATTTCGATTAAAACTAATCAAGATTCAAAAATCAGTCTTCATTTTGCAAAAAATTAGAAACAATAAAAAGCCATGATTTATTATTCATAGCGAAATATGATCAGTTTCTCAGTAGTGTATAACTAGAAAATAAATAATTTATTGTTTATTATAAATAATAAAAATTTTTGAAGAGAGTACGGGCTCATATGGAAAGAATTTATGCAAATAATTACATTTTTTAAATTATTATAGATATAAACAAGAGTCAATTGTGATGAATGATTTTTAACCTAAAAATCTAATTATAAAAAAGTATTTAATTATCAATAAGTTAATTTTTCCTGGAGGAAATCTAAGATCCATATAATCAGTGTAAATTAGATGCTTTTAAAAATGAATCAAGTTCTATGATTTTGAGAATTTGCAAACTCGATTTTACGATAAACTAACAGTAAAATTAAACAATTAAAAAACTACCATGATATCTGTTAAGTTCAAGAATCGGTTTTTTGCCCAAATATTTATTTTTATTCAGTAAAAGCTCCAATACGTAAGTAGAAATTTTTTTACAAGCTCGATTAAAAGTTTTCGGTAAATCTAATTTTAGGTAAAAATTTTTTCTCCTTTTCATTATAATTTTTCCCTACGTACTCTTAAAGTTTTAAACTTATATTTAGTATGTAGAAGATGAATTATTACTTAAATTCAATGCCAATACCATACATAAATTAAACCATTGAATGTAACTACACTCTTTTCACATCCCCTAGCTATCGTTTGACTATAAGATTAAATTTTTGTTGTTACGCTGATGTCATTTGATCTTAAGATTTAGATGAGTTGAATATCTTGGTGATATATTTATCTAATTTTTAAGGTACTTTAGGGTGAAATTATTATTGATGAAATTGGTTAAACTAAACTCAGTACTTTTTAGAATGTTTACAGCTTAATATAAAGATGATTATTATAAACTTTTGTTTTATTATGGAAGACTTTATTCATAATTAAAACTGGTAATCATCAAAAGTGATTATTACGTGATTTTGTGTTGTTAAATTTAATTTGTCAATGAAGAAAAATATTGTTATAAGCAAGATATTATTCTATTTCTAGATGAATTCAATTTATATTTAAGTAGAAGAATCATTTCGGTTCTTACTGCTTTTTTCATATGCATGAAGCATTGAACGTGATTTATTAATAACTTGATTTACTTTGTACACTTTATACTGCATTTATTGTTAAAATCAATATGTTAGCTGATAGTTGTAATTTTTAGAGGAATCATTTAATTTAATAAATTTATTTTAGTCTTCCTTCAGCAGGATATATGTTTATGGCATTTCTTTTGACAAAAAATATAATTAAAATTTTATTTCCATTCAAAGATATAATAAACCCAATTTTTTATATCTGAATCGTTAAAAAATATATTTTCAATTGTAACTTGTAGATTTATTCATAGTGATATGTAAGATATCTCAAATGAAATTAATTGAAACGATTAATTTTTTTTTAATTTCCATGTATTTGGAAAACTAAAATTTATTAGAATGTTTCTTTTAAGATACATAAAAAGGAGTCTTTAGTATTAATAAAAAAATAATTTTCTAGCAATAAAATTTTAGATAGTGGAAATAATGTTGTTGTAATTTATACTACAGAAAAACATCCAGATTTCAACCATATTTTATATATGATTATTTAATATATTTACAAAATATATTAAATAATACTGTTGATTATTTATATCATTAAATTTTATGTAGTTTCAAATCAATTGGTCACCAAATGAAATAAATAGAGATTTAATAAATATTTTCCTAAGAATAATTCATAATTAAATAAAATTAAGATAATATGATTATAACCAAGGCCTAATTAAATTATTTGCTTTCAGGAACTAAAAAATGATTAATAGTTCATTATGATATACTTATCCAATTTTTGATTATATAGATTTCTTAAAAAGACTATTTTAAATGAATTTCATGAGAAATAGTAGCAATAATGCTTTATTTTTGAAAATTAATATTTTAAGGGTATTTCTAAATGAAGCATTTAAAATTAGTTTTGTGAAATAATTCAAACGAAACTTTTATATAGTTTGATCTTCATATAAACCGTAGAAGCTTAATGATTGATAAATAAAAGAAAACAAATAAAGTATCAATTTGTGTTTTTATAAATAATTTTAAATGGTTATAGCTTTTATGATTTATTTAAAACCCTAAAAATTGAAGTATCCTGAAGTATTTTTTAATAAAAACTTTGATAATATGGTCATTTATGAAAAACGGAACAAGACGTTATTAGGTTTCATAATAATAATTAAGATCATACTTCTTAAGCAGGCTTCAAATATTTCAATTTTTATGCAATAATACTAAATAATTGGATAAACAATATCCAAATTTAGATTACCATGAAATTATTTTTTATTATAATTAAACATTAATGTTTAATAAATTGTCGATTTAGATAAAAATGTTATATAACGTAATTCAAATATATTTATTCATATTATTTAGAATTAAACTAATTAAAAATGTTTTAAAATATAGAATAAATATTAGAAACAATGGTCAAAAATTATTTTATTAATAATTATCATATGAGAAAGTTTAATCAACAAATTTATTTGATAATATTTATTACATTCAGTAACAAGGTTCTGATAATTTAATGAAGTTTTATCAAGAGCTATTGTACTAATAATTAAAAATTTCCCTCATAAAATACCAATAGTATAATAAACAAATATTTAAAAAAAGGCTGGGCGCAAACTCGTCATGTGAATAAAAAGCGCAAACTCTTCATATTTTTAACCTATTATAAAATGAATATACAATACATTAAAAGTCAGCGAGGACAAAATCTACTTATTCAAGATGGGTTTATTTATAACTTCCATTACATTGTCAGTAATGGTAAAAAGTATCGATGTCAAAAAAGAACTTGTCCTGGATCAGTTGTAGTAACTTCTGAAGGTAACATTACATGTATCGTTCCTCATAAACATATAAAAGATGAGGATAAAATTATTATCATATAAGCAAAAGCAACTATAAAAGAAAAGGCATTAACATCCTCTGAAAACCCGCAAATTATCATTGCAAAAGATATTTTAGAGCTTCACCAAATTTATTACTATAATTAAAAATTTATAAAACTTTGAATGATTTAGTAAAAAAAGCCAGAAGTTTGATAAATGGTTTTTTATCATCCCCAACAGTACACATCAAACCCGAGTTACACAATAATTCTCGCGGAAATATATTTTTCCGATTTTATAGTGGTTTAACAAGTGATTCACGATGTATAATTTTCGCATCTGAATTCAAAAGAAAATATATCAAAAAATGTTCTATTTTTCTAATTGATGAAATTTTTAAAACATCACTGCCTGATTTTTTTTTAAATTTTAACAAACATGGTTGCTTTTTTGGGCATTCTTTTCCTTTGATGTATGCTTTTATGACTCATAAAACTGAAATCTTTTATTATGCTGTTTTAAAGAAGATAAACACGATTTTTGAAATAAGACCAAATATAATTATTTCGGATTTTGAAAAGACAATACTAAATTCAACTCGTGAAGTTTTTCCTCATCCAACAAGTTATACATGTCTATTTCATTTCGGTCAAAGTATTTGGTGACGTATAAATGAAAGTGGTGAATCAAATAAATACAAAAACGATAAAGATTACAAGACTTTTGTTGAATATAGCATTTGCTCCACCAGATTCAGTAATAAATGGTTATTTTGAACTCAAATGATATTTATTAGAAATAAAACAAGAATTGAATCATTATTTCTATGATTACTTTGAAAGGACTTACATTTGAAAAACTATGAAAAAGATAATAATATTTTTAAAGAACCGATTTATAGTCATAATTTATGGAATTGTTATTTGCGAGTTTTAAATGATATATCTAGAACAACGTGTCCTGATGAAGGATGGAATCGATCTTGGAACTGCAAAAACGAGAAATTTTAGTCTAATATTGAGAGACTGATCAATAAAATGAAATAAGAAGAAATAATAAATTATTTCCATATTGTAAGAGGAAATTTGGGAGTTTATGAACTATAATAAATGGATTTGAAAAGAGAAGATAAATTAAGAGATGTAAAATATTATCAATTTTATACATTTATTGAATATTTAAATGCAATCGATGTAATTTATTTTTGGTCTTTTGATCAAATTAAGTTTTTTCAATAATTTTTCATATTGAATCTCAATTTAGTTCATAATAGTAATTTTTAACTAACAATAATTTAATTATTTTTAATTTAATTTTGGGGGTGTTTGCGCTTTTTAATAACATGACGAGTTAGCGCCAACCGTTAAAAAAACGGATCTAATCGGTTTTCTTTAATCTTAAAAATGTCGCGATTTTACTTTGAAGTTTTAGAACCAATTATTATTTGTGACATTAATGGTTGCATTGATTAATTGAGAGCGAAAGTTATTCTTGCTACGTCTACACCATGCACTTGTTGTAATGTTTTGATGAATTCTGTTATGTATACACGTATCAAAGACAGAACAGCTTTCCGGTGTATGAATAAAACTTGTTCTAATTATAAAGAATACACAAATATTAGAATTTTATCCAATTTTTGAAAATTATAAATTTGAATTGCGAATAGGCTTAAAATTGCTATTCAAATGGATTTTAAATCTTAAAAATATAGATATAATAGCTGAAACTGGTATTGATAATGAGGCACTATTATAGTTTTCTTTACAACCTAAGAGAAAAATGCGCTAATTATAATACAAGAAATCCACTTCTACTTGATGGTAATGGCATTATAGTTCAGATTTACGAGAGTATGATTAGACATAAGTCTAAAAATAATAGACGCCACGTTATTGAACATGAAATTTGGGTTTTTGGCTTAGTTAATACGTCCTTTACTCCAGCTAAAGTTAAAGTTCAAGTAGTTGAAGATAAATCAGCTTCAACTTTAATATCCATTTTGAGAAAAAAAATGCCGTGAAGAAACAATAATTTACACAGATTAGTGGAGAGCATATAATCAATTAAATGAAAATGGGTTTGAGCACCACACCCTTAACAATTCGTTACATTTTGTTGATCCACCAATATCTGTACACACCTAAGTTATCGAAAGTTATTGGAATAAAATAAAAAGCTTAATTAAAATAAAAAATGGTGTAAGAGGTAATAAAATTAAACTTTATCTTGAGAAGTAGATGTGGAGGTTCAACTATTATAAAAAAGATTGGAATATGTTACTTATTTTAATTAAAATTTAGTTATTTTTTTATATTTTTTATCTGGGCGGAAAAACCGATTAGGTCAAAAAAAACATATACAGTCAGACCTCGGTTGTTGAATATTTCGATTTTTGCATATTTACTCGTTTATTGCACATTTTAATTAATTTTTTCGTCTCAAGTCCATTTTTTTGTTTAAAAAAGCGCCATTTTCTGTATAAAACCTCGTTTTTTGCATATTCTTTCCTGGAAATTTCCAAAATAAAAATCATAAATCCCGATTTTTGCATGTTTCAATATTTTCGAAAAAAAAATTAAAAAAACATAAAACATGGCCAAACCTAAAAAAGTAAACAAACTACTCACTGTAAAACAAAAACGCATAATTCTGGATAAAATAGAAAAAAACACATAATCAAAAAGAACTTTTACTTTTCTATGAAGTTGATCAATCAACAATATTCTGAATATTTAAAAATAAATCGAAATACATTAAACTTGATAATTTTATAGAAGATAAGCATAATTTTAGGGCTGGAAAACATGATAATCTTTAAATTCTTCTTGTAAAGGATATTAAACATCTTTGAGCCAAAAATAATCAATATCTAAGGATATTATTATACAATCGGCATTAAAAATAACCGAAAAATTGAATATTAAGAATTTTAAGGCTTCTAATGGATGGTTTGAACGTTTTAGATTTAGGAAGAATATTGTTAGCTATAAAGAGTCATGTGAAACAGAAAAAGTCGACAAAAAAGTAGTTCAAATGTAGGAACAGAGTACTCTTTCTAGTCTTCTTTCTCGATTTGACCCATCTAAAATTTACAATGCGGATGAGACAGTGTTATTTTTTGAACTTTTACCATCAAACACATACAATTAGAATGGTGCATCAAATAAAACAAAAAGAAACAGCAAAAAAAGAATTACTCTTTTGTTGTGTACAAATATGAAGGGAAACTTTAAAATGAAGCCATATTTATTCAGGAAACCCAAAAAAACCGAGTGGTTTGAGAGATATCAAGAATTTATTAGTAAAATATTTTGGAAACAAGTCCGCCTTGATGACATCCTATATTTTTGATGAATTTCTGAAATATCTTAATCTATATCAACGGAAAAATCAAAGAAAGGGTGCTTAATTATCGATAAAGCTTCAGTTCATAAAATATTAAAGGCGGCAAAATTCGATATGTTATAAATTATTTTTCTTCCGCCAAATACAACAAGCGTTTTACAACCATTAGATAATGGAATAATCAATAGTTTTAAATATCTTTATAAAAAATATCTACTTAGATCATAAATCCAGAAATTTGAAATGAAAGAAAAAGTTAAAATAGATGTAAGAGAGTCCATATTTTTAAAAAGTAAATTCGTGGTGTTCTTTCCAGCCAAAAACAATTAAAAATTACTTTAATAATGCGTTTAAGAATGTTAAAGAGGGTACATCCTCGAAAAAGATTATTCAGTAAAAGAAGAACAAAACCTATTTACAGAAATAATTAATGATCCTACACTTTTAGATGAAATAGATGAGTCAATGTAAAATGATGATTTATTTCAAGTACCAAACATTGAAACACTAATAGATTCATATAAAGAGCATTTTGATCAGGAATTACATCAGGATGAAAAAAATAATAAAATAAAAATAGAAGAAGTGGTCAAATCATTGAGATTAATAAAAAAACTTCTTCTCTCAAAATGAAAAGATAGATGGAAATAATTCAAAAATATAAGAGAACTTGAAAAATCAATTTATCAGATTAGAAAAAGAAAGAGTAAACAGAAATTACTATTCGACTAAAATTTTACAATAAAAAATTAATTATTTCCAATTTTTAGTTTTTTGCATAAACCCCGTTTTTCGCATACTATCTTAGAAAACCAAAGTATGGAAAAAACAGGTCTCACTGTATTTATCTTTTAGAAATTAGATTGCTTTGACAGATTATAATGAACTAATAAGTTTTCAATTAAACTTAACGTAAAAAATAAAATTATAATGAATGGGTTTAACATATTTTTACTTACTTATACTTAAGTTTTACTAATGAAATAATATTATAGTTGAATGGTTCAATAAAATTAATTACATGAGACATAAACTAGATTTACTTTATACATAAATTTTATTTTTGTTAAAGATTAAATTTTATCAAGTTTGACATTGTCATACATATTAAACTGAAAATTTTGTTTGTCTATACCTCAAATTTTAGAATATTATAGTGATGCATGATTTTCAATTATATTTACTTTAAAAAAAGTATAACTGCATACATAAAAAAAATCCTAAGTATTTCTTGTATATCATTATTAAAGCAACTGGTTATCTTCAATACATCTTATTGAATGTAAATAGTTAGTCAATAGGAATTAACACATTTATTTACATTCTTGTTTTATGTAGAGTCAGTTTAGATATGCTATATACATTTCAAGGTTAAATTATTTTTGCTTCTTTGACTTACAAAAATATAGTAAACATAAAATATTAACTTTTCATATTAAATTTGATAAAATGTTTGTTTGTTGAAGTTATAAAATTTAACTAAAAATTCTAAAATTAGCCCTTTCCATGTAATCTAAAAATAATAATGTCGGAAAATACTCATAATAAGGATTTGATCTAAATATAAAAATTCTTGTATAAATATCAGGAACAAATCAAAATATTGCTAAACATTTTAAAAAAATGTACAAAATTTGGTTATTTTTAGCTATAATGTAAAATTGTTATAAAAAGACCCATCGAAGTTTAAATCGCGCAAAAATTGGATTTTGATAGACTTAAAAAAAGAAGTATACAAATATTTATTTTAGTCGAACATGCAAAAATAAAAAATATGTCCTTAAAAATTGGTTCATATTGTTGGAAAATGCAAAATATCTAGCAAAAAAGCGGATCATGTAAAAAATATTTGTTATTACCGAAAATAAACGGCTACGGAAAGAGTTGAATTTGAAATAATGATTATTAGATTTACAAAACTGGATTTAATATCACATATCATGAACAAAAAATACGTATGCAGAGAAATGAGGTGTATATCCTGCAACTCATTTATGAAATTTTAGGGATATGCACAAGTAAAGGACAGTATTGTATGGAGTTGCAACAACAAGAAGTATTTTAAATATAGGTCTAGAGTTTTGATAAGACAGAATAGTATTTTTCTGATTTTACCATTGATTTTTTAATTTTTTTATTAATTTTTAATAAGCTTTAACAAAGTACATGAAATCTCGAAAACCGCTGAGTTTCTTAATATTAGTCGTCCTACTATAAGAAAAATCATTAAAAAAATAATTGAATTGATGGGTAAAGTCAATCTTAAAAATGATATATTGGGTGGTCCTGAGAGAACAATTAAAATTGATGAAACAGAGTTTAATCTAAATACAAAAGCCATCGGTGCCACCCAGCAACTAAAAAAAAATGATGCATTAGTGATTGTTGAGTGCAAACCTCATGTTATTTGGATATTGGGAAAGCTAATACCTGAAATACGACAATCAAAATATTGCCAATTATTACTGCTAATACTGTGAATGCATCAACTATTTTTACTGACGAGCATAAGACTTTCTCTACTCTAAATACATTGGGTTTCAATATGGCACAGTGAGTCATAGTTTAATTTTGTATAATTCTCTAATGGAATATATATA
>CAKKLC010010706.1:48317-58627 GCA_918559645.1 Ceratonova shasta | reverse complement strand
AATATATATATATATATATATATATATATATATATTTATTTATTTTATAAATTTTAAACTTATATAGATATTTTAGAAATTGTAAATTTAAATTTTGAAATAAAATATAACTTTAAATCCTTTTATATAGTTTAATAATATTTAAATAAATTTTAATAAAAAAATTATTAAATTATTTAATAAATTAAAATTTCTAATATTATTCATTTTAAGATTATTAAATATTATGTTCATATTTATATAATTTAAAATGTTTTATTTATGTTATAAATTTAAATATCTATATTATATTAATAAAATGTAACTTTGTATAATTATTTATTAAAATTTTAATATTGATATATTTTTTTAAAAAGTATAGCTAATATATATATATTTAATTGGTTATAATTATTATTATTTAATTACTTTTTTTTTATATTTATATTTTTTTTAATAAATTATTACTTTTAAGTTTTTACATAATTAAAAAATTATCATTTTATTTTAATATTTAAATATACTTAATCAATTAGATGTTTCATTATTCATATTAATTTGATATTTTAGTAAATTATAACATTTAATATTTAAATGATCAAAAAAATATAAATAAATTTGTTTATTTTAATAATTTATAAAATTCTTATTAATAACATGTTATAAGTTATAATTTATAAAATTTAAATAAATTTTTTTTATATGTATATAATTTTAATACATAAATAATTTAATATTATATTAAATTAAATTATTAATTAGTATAAAATAATACTTTTAACACTTATTTAATATTAATTAATTTATTTAATAATGCAAATATTTATTATTTATATATAATTTTAATGTAATAATAACTTTTTTTATCAGATTAATAAATTATATTTTTTTATATAATTTTGTACTTTTTGATATTTTTATTAGTTTATTTAATATATAATGTAATAATTGTATATTTTAGTAAAATAACTTATAATAACAATTTTATTTTAATATAATTTCTTATATTTAAATAAATTATAATTTTATTAAATTAAATAATTCATTATACATATAAATTTAATGAAATAGAACTTTTAATATTTATACAATTTGTATATTATATAATTATTAAATTTTACATATTTTAAATTATAATAAATTAATTATTTATTAATTAATTAAAAAAAAATAAAAAGAATACGTTTAATTAATAAAATATATTTAAAAAATTAAAAAAAATAATAATCAATGAATATTAATTTTATTTAAGATAAATTGGTACTAATAAATTATAATTTAATTTAAAATAAACAATAAATTGTTAAAATAGGCTATTAATTAAAATAATGAAAATTATAAAACTTTACTAAAAATTTTAATTGTTATATTTTAAATAAATTTTTTAAATAATTCTTATAATATTATTTTCTATTAATAAAATAATTTATCATTTTTATTTTAATAAAGAAAATTCCTTAGTTTATAAATAATAATCGTGGCTTCATTTAAAAAAGTATGTAATGGAGCATATATAAAATTATTTTTTATTTAAAATAATTACCCTAATATCTAGTATTTAAGCCGCAACTTATACGAAAAAAATGATTTTATTTGTAAAAAGTTTGGTGTGGCTTATATCAGAGATTTTACGGTATTTATTTTCTTGAAATAAATTAATTTCCAGAATTCATATTATAAATGAAAATTAACTTTTAAGATTTAAATTTAATAACTAACAAGAATACAAATTTATTTTCCAACTTTTTAAATCATTTTATATATTAAAATTATGTTTACAATTATTTTTGATATTAAATGATTGTTAATAAAAAGACTTGTTTTATTATTAATTTTTATATTAAGAAATTAAATAATATATTTAAAACAATTTCAAATACTAGAAATTAATTATGAAAACAATACTTATTCAAAATAAAATTATTAATTATTTCAATAATATTCTAAAAAAATTCAAAAAAATTCTTTTTTTAATTTTTGAATATTTACTTATAATAATATACATTTTTCAATGTATATTTAATAAAGATTTACAATAGTTTTTCATTTCCTTATTCTGATGCTTATGATTTTTTTAATAATTAATATTATCAAGTACAAATTTGTTTTTACTTTATTATTGTTGAATTGAATTTTTATACTATTAATTTTATACACATGAACCTATGATAATGTTCCTAAACTAGACTTAAATAAATATAAATGATTTTTTTTAAATAAAACTTAATTTTATTTTATACTTGTAGGTAATAATTATGTCATGATTCAGTAATAATAGCTTAAATATCTAAACTAAAAAAAATTATAGAGATTTATAAAATTTATTTTATGAATTAGTTTGAAAAAATCAATAATAAATTAAATTGAACAAAATAAGATTAATAATAGCAAGACAACAAATATTTTTTTTTCTTTCTCCAAGTTACTGTATATATATATAAAATATTTCCATCATCATTGATATACTATAATATTGAATTCTTATATTAAAGAAAATTTCTAACAATTACTAATATCAATATATGTACTTTCTAAGAATCAACAATTTTTTTTGGTTATACAAAAGTGGTTATTGAACCTTTTAAAAATTTAATTTGTTAATATTCAGTTTACTACATACTTTTTTTAAGAAGATTAAAAATTAATATTTTTAGCTAATATTTCAATTTGTTCATTTAAAAATATCATAGTAAATATAAACACTTTTTCTTGAATAACAAATCTTACATTAATATGAAAAAATTATTATAATTTCAATGCGTTTTATTTTATTATGATAAATTTTATAAAAAAATGTTAATATTAATTTCAAAATTTAATATGATATTTTTATAAATAAATAAACTGATATTTAATCGAAATTCATTAGAATAAAAATTATTTGAAAAAATCAATAAAAGATGACATTTTAGTTAAGATTGTAATTATTATAGTCCATTAAATGATATTTATGGATCAAATTATCATAATGGTGTATAAATCTTGTCTCAAAAGTTTATAGAATAACATTTATTTAGTGTATTGATAAAAAATTTAATATTTTGGAGTTTTATTTATTTTTAATTCAAGTTTATATTAAATGATGAAAATATCAAATAAAATTTGATGAACTATTATAGATATATAATAATAGAGAGATGTAATTTCAAATTTTTTGATGATTTATGAATACATAGTTATCCAAAAATGAAATATATCTAAAATATATTTCAATATAATTATTTACTAACTTTGCATTAAGATTTATAAAATATTAATGATTTCTTAAAAAAAGTATCCGTTTATTGTATAATTATAAATGAAATAAGGTTGGCAAAGAAATAATAAACCAAGTATCCTGTAAAATCTATAAAATGAAAAAATCTTATTTTTATTTTTATTTTCATTTTTAAATATATATTTATTTTTTGTATATTAAAAATTATTTCTATTTAAATTTAATATTTTTGTCATTTATATTTTAATTATTTATTTAATAAATAAATATTTATTATTTAAAAATTATTTCTATAAAATTTAATGTTTTTTTCATACCTATTTTTATTAATTAATTATTTAATAAATAAATATTTATTATTTTAAATTATTTCTATTTAAATTTAATGTTTTTTTCATTTATATTTTAATAAATTAATTAAGATTTTTTTATATATATTATTTCTTTTTTTACATATTTATAATTTAAATATAATATTTATTGTTTTCTTTTCTATTTAAATTAATTATATAGTTAATATTTATTTAATTTATTATTTCCATTTTTTATCATTTAATTTAGACATTTATTGTTTCGTTTAAATTTTAATTCATTAATATTGTATATACATTTATTATAATTATTTATAATTTTAATTTATTATTTTTTTTACAATTCTATTTAAATTCATTTTTATAGTTTATATATATATTATTACTATTTTTTTATAATTAAATTTTTGATTATTCATATTAAATATTTATTCATTTCGTTTCTATTTTAATTCATTCATATTGTATTTATTATTTCTATTTAAAATTATTAATAATATTAATTTAATATCTTTATTTTAATTCATTATATTAGTTTATATATAATTTAAAATTTTTATATTCAGATTTATTTCTATTCAAATTAAATATTTAAAATTTTCATTTACATTTTCATTAGTATTTACATTTTAATTCATTAATATTGTAAATAAATTTGTTATTTCTATTTTTTTATTTAAATTTAATATTTATTAATTACGTTTCCTTTTTAATTTATTATTATAGTTTTATATTTATTATTTGTATTTTTTTTATATTTATATACAACTCAAATTAAATATTTATTTTCGTTTCCATTTTAATTCATTATTATAGTTAGATATTTATTATTTCTATTTTTTTTGTATTTATATACAACTCAAATAAAATATTTGTTAATTTTTTTCTATTTTAATTAATTATTATAATTATTTATTATTTCTATTTTTTTATATTTATATACAACTCAAATTCAATATTTATTATTTTTGTTCCCATTTTAATTCATTATTATAGTTAGATTTTTATATTTATATACAACTCAAATTCAATATTTGTTAATTCTTTTCTATTTTAATTAATTATTATAATTATTTATTTATTATTTCTATTTTTTTATATTTATATACAACTCAAATTCAATATTTATTATTTTTGTTCCCATTTTAATTCATTATTATAGTTAGATATTTATTATTTCTATTTTTTTATATTTATATACAACTCAAATTAAATATTTATTATTTTCGTTATTATTTTAATTTATTATTTCTATATTCTTATACAACTCAAAATAAATATTTATTATTTTCTTTTACATTTTAATCCATTAATATAGTTAATATAGTTTATATATCTAATATATTATATATACTTATAATTTATTTTAATATTTTTATTGTCATTTATATTCAAGCTCATAAAACATAATTTGTATATATTTCTATTTTTTTGTATATTAAAAAGTAGTTTAATAATTTTTTTCATTATTTAATAATTTTTACATTATTTAATAAATTTTTTTATTATTTAATAACTTTTTTCATTATTTAATAACTTTTTTCATTATTTAATAACTTTATTCATTATTTAATAATTTTTTTCATTATTTAATAAATTTTTTCATAATTTTAATTTAAGATGTTATGAAATGGTTATCAAAAATATTCCACAAAATGTCTATAGTCTTGACATTGAAAAATGGCTATCACCATTATCTGTTAAAAGTTGTAATATTCTAGACAATGATCCCAAACATGGTTTCTGCTCTGTTGTTTCTTTAGAAACAATCACTGATTGTGACAATTTATATACAAAAAATTCTACAAAATTCCGTATGTTTTTATAATATATTAGTTAAAAAACAAATTGAAATAGAACCATATCTTCCTCTTTCTTTCGATAGTTTTTTTATCTTAAAAAAACATGAAATAATTTTATTTGACTGGCTCAGACCTTTATCATTTGTATACGTTCGTAAAAATTGTTTCTATCCAAACTATATTCAGACTTTCCTAGATCTCAATGAATGGAATATGATAAAAAAA
Source organism: Ceratonova shasta (assembly GCA_918559645.1). Taxonomy (NCBI): domain Eukaryota; kingdom Metazoa; phylum Cnidaria; class Myxozoa; order Bivalvulida; family Ceratomyxidae; genus Ceratonova; species Ceratonova shasta. Next base: position 53,093 of record CAKKLC010010706.1, on the reverse strand, counting down.
CACCATAATAAATACAATGTTGCCATTTATATGAAAAAAACAATAGATTCCCCATTCAAACTTTTAATGGACAACATTCCTCCAACTATGACTAAAGAATCTCTTTCAACTATTCTTGCACCCTTTAATGCCTCTGTCTCAAGTTTCAACAAGTCTGGAGAAAAAGAATGCTTTTTCTCTATTTTACAATTCAAGAATAGACATTCAAAGGATTATTTCTATGAAAGAAAGCGACTTTTTGAAATTGGTACTCATTTTTTATATTTTTTAGAAGATACATTTGCTGATGTGAATCCGATTTCTGAAAAATACTTTATTCCCCTAGATTCAGAATTATTAAATTAGTTTAATCTTTTTTTTTAATTTGCTAAAAGCTTACGGGTATAAACGATAAAAATGCAGATTTGGCAGATTTTTATATTTATTATATTGCCAATACTTGTGTTTTTAATGTTAGTGATGATAGCAATAGAGTTAAGCTCTAAATTTTTCAAGAAGAAACCAAAAAGTAAAAAAATATTTTTTATTTCTAGTGCCTCGTAACAAAAGAGTAAAACATCCATCAGAACAAGTTCAAATTAATTAATATTTTTTTATTTTGTTTTATTAGTTTCGTTTTAATAACAATTAAAAAAACTATTTGCAGAAATCATCTTGTGTTATTAATGTAGTTAGAGGTTCAATGTAGTCAATGTTACTCAATACAAACGACTTGCTATATTTACAGATATCAGTTTTCCTTTTTCTATTAAAAAAGTTGGGCAAAATCCTATTTTCATGTATTAAGGTCACGTTGCAAATTTGAGACATAATACCAGCTTCTACGTCCTCGTTTATATTTATTGTGTATTTGTGATAATTGTTTACATAGCAATTCAAAAAATCCCATCTCATTATATATCCATTTCCACTTGCATAAGGAGGGTAATATGTATCATTGTAATTTTCAAAAGGAACGTAATTTTTATGATTCTTATCTCTTATAGGTTTTGAAGCGTTAATTCTAACTAACTTAAGAATAGTTACCTGTATCCAGTATATTGTACTTTAATATCATCATTTTTTAGATAATTAAGAATATTCTTAATCAATAAAATGCAATCATCATCTGATTTTAAAATATATTTATAATTTTTAAAATGATTTCTTATGTATTCAAAAGATTTTGTTACTTTTATATTAAGATTATTATAAGTATCATTTAAGTTTTTAATTATAATAATATCATGATAAAATTCCTTTTCAAGATGAACGGTATCGGCAATTATTTTATTAGTTTGATTACTTAAAGATACTAAAAAATATAATTTGAATTCATTCTTAAATGGTGACGAGTGTATAGAGTGATGGCTCATATATTCTCTAAAATAGTTTCTATATGTATACTTGAATAAATTACCTTTTATCTGTATTAACATCTTTAGAAAGTATAGCAATAAATAAATTTTTTGTCCTTGGTGATATTGAAGGATTTGATAAATAAATATAGATGACACCAATTATAAATAATAAAATTAAAAAATATTTTAAAGATGTCATAATTATATAAACTAAGAATTGAATAGAAAATAATAAAATTTACGGTTCAAAATTTTTAATAAGAAGTAAAAATGTGGAAAATATCAACATTGTTAATTATTAAATAATTTACGGTTCAAAATTTTTAATAAGAAGTAAAAATGTTGAAAATATCAACATTGTTAATTATTAGATAATTTTTTTAAATTAATTAATTAATTAATTTATTTATTTATTTATTTATTTATAATTAATTTATTTATTTATTTATAATTAATTAATTTATTAATTAATTAATTAATTAATTTATTTATTTATTTATTTATAATTAATTAATTTAAGAAAAAATAACTTTCATATTTGCTGTTACAATAAAATTATAAATATATATCATTTAAGATATAAATTGCTAACTCTTGAAAAATTTTAACTGAAATTAAATTTTTAAATAAATTGTGTCTTATAATTTTTAAGTTGATTCAAATAAATTTTTTTAAAAAAAAATATATATCAATTAAATTATTCATACGATGCAAATAGGAGAAATATTCAACATTTTTAATGTCCAAACATAAGAAAAAACAGTAGAATCACATAATTTTGTAAAAAAATGTTTAAACTAAACACAAAGCATTTCAATATAGAAATATAATAAGAAAATAATTTTAAATATATTTGATAATTGAATAAAAATAGTTATATAATTAACATTTATCTAATAGATCAAAATAAAATATTTTAAAGCCTAAAAACATGTTTGCATTAATAATTTAATTATAAATAATGTTTTTGAATTTAATTAATAATCAATTATTTAATAAAGTTACACCATAATTTTTTTAAATATTAAATAATCAATTCTAAATAAATAATTTCAGGGTTTCCCTATCAAACTAGTCAAAACATTAAAAATAATTAATGTAGGCTAGTAAAAGTTTTATATATAGATAATTAAAGAATTTATTCTAACACAACTTCCATATTTCTTGCTTTTTTAATATAAGCTTACATTTTTAGAAAATAGCCATTACAATCTCAAATCGTTATAATTTCAACCCCATTTTGAATAAATCCCATTAGTTTTTTTTTATTTTTAGCATTTTATCTTACAACATAATTTAAAAATGGTGAATATGGTGCCAGGTATAAAATCTCCAAATTCAGACTTTTAATAATCTTAGAAACAGTGTTAGAATAATGTATAATTGCATTGTCCATCACAACAATAACTTTTTTTCCAAAAATAGATATTTTGCTCCTTAAACTTAGTAAATATTCTTTAAAATCCGAACCTGTAACAGGTTTAATATTTATAAAGTTATCAAACATCCTATTTTTAGTCATCGCGGCAATTACTGACATGATTTTACTTTTTATTATGGCGATTGGCACATAACCCCAAGAACCAACAAAAATCAATATTTACTCCTTGAGCTAACAGCAAATCTAACTTCGTCAATAAAAATGAATTCATATTCTTATAGAAAGAAACACTTTTCAATAAAAACATTTCCATATTCCACTCGCAAATTTATAGTTATTCCATAATTTCTATGTTCTGGCACAAGTGTAATTCGTTTTAAACTGTAATGATAATTTTTCAAACAACGATCAATTGTATTACCATGTATCCAGTTTTTATATTCCAAATTAAATTTCTGAACAAGATTCTTCATGTGCTAGTTAGATTTTCATCAACCCATTATTTCACAGCAATTTTCTGTTCTTAAATCTTAAATTTTTCTTTTATTACCTCCTTCATTCAAAATATTAGTTCGGCCATTTCTTTTATAGATGGAATAATAGATGATACAGTTGTTCTTAGTAAATTTAATAGATCAAAAATAGCTTTGATTTTTATCACTTCCAGATGGTATTGTACAATTCTTGTCCTATCTTAATTTGATAGTTTACTCTTTTGTTGGCTATTTGTTTGTTAACTAATAATATTGTCATCCATCCTTAGAAAAAATAGAAAATAAATATTTTTAATGTTTTGACGAGTTTGATAGGGAAACCCTATAATAAAAACATATTTTATAATTTTAAAAATTTTATTTATTATAATAAAATTAGTATTTTCTTAAAAAGTATTCTGATTCAAAAATTTCATGTAACTTAGAGTGGAACTTTAAATAACACTATTCAAGATTAATACATATTGATTATTTGTAAATACTACAAACCTTTTTAATATATAGTTATATCCATTTTTTAAAAACTCTAGGATCACGGTAAAACGATATCATACGTAATATTTATAAATATAAAATTTTAGAAGACAATAAGTATTACTTCTGTATTTAGATATGAGACATAATTTTTTAATTTTGTGTTTGGATATTTTAAAATAATAAAATATGTTCGAATTCATTTTTGAAGAATTACTAAAATAACATTTTACAAATAAATATCTAAGTGATTAATGTTTTCAAATTAAAATCGATAATACTAATATAATATATAAAAGTTTAAATATAAATTCTTTGTTAATTTTACACATAAAAATCAATTTAATAATGAAAAAAGGTAGGGTCTACTCTCTCATCCGCCAAAAATGGAACTTTACAAAAATGTGGCGGTTGATAGGAAATGGTGGTTAAGAGAAAGTCTATAATAATAAATAAACCTTATTTTTTAATTAATAAATCATCTAATTTTTTTTATTTTCTTACTATTTATTAAAGCCTTTTTAATTTAGTTAATACCAAACATTGCCTTTCGATCAAAGAAACTCTCTTGATTAAAATAGTCTTTTATCACTTGAAAAGCATTATATGCTTTATTTTTAGTACCTTTTTTTACAATTAATTCTTGATCCTCTTCATCCCAAACTTCCTTATTTGTATTTTTATCATTTTTAAAATTTTTGGTTCATCTGCTATGCTCAGCATCACGTCTTTTTCATCAAATAAAAGCCAGTAAAACTCCCTTTCGTCTATAGGATCTAAAATATTGGTTCTCTTATAAATTGATCCAAAAAATTAATTTCGTATTGTTCCTTTATATCTGAAACTTCTATTACCACACCATTTTGCATTTTTGAAAGTTTATAATTATTAGAGCTAATACTTTGTTCCAAGCAAAACCTATCCAAGTTACTGCATCTTTTATTGTCAGGTTTCTATAAAATTCAAAAACATTACACCCACTTTCAAATGTGTCAATAGTTTCAGATAACTTTCTATTAGTAAAAAAAGTTTTCAAAAAATTTATTACTCTCTGATCTAATGGCTGTAAAGTTGATATTAGATTTGC